>SJYX01006111.1:4381-23022 GCA_006410675.1 Oreotragus oreotragus | reverse complement strand
GGGGGGAGGGGGGGGGGGGGGGACAGACCGGGGGGGGGGGGGGGGGCAGACCCGGGCGAGAGGGAGGGGCAGACCCGGGGGAGGGGCTAAGGGATTCAAACTGCTGTGCAGAAGACAGTTGGGAGCAAGGGTGTACTGTAGAGGGCAGGGCATTAGAACCATGATCTTATGATAACTTTTAATGCAGCTCAGTCTGTTAAAAAAAAAAACCAGAGTCACTATGCTGTACACCTGAAACTAATATGATCTTGTATGAATAAATCAGCTGTGCTTCAATTTTAAAAAACAGAGGTAGCAATGGAGGCGCGAGGAACGAGGCGCATAAGTACGAAAGTAAGGGAGAGAAGGGTGGAGACGAAAGGAGAACCGGAGGTCCTGGGGGCAGGGAGCACGAAGCCCGCAGCGCACAGGGGCTGGCCGCCTCTGCCAGATGCTCCTGGGGAGGCGGGGGCCACCTCGCTGGCCTCCGCTGCTTCCTCTTCTCTCCAGGGGTCTTCATGGGTACCCTCTCTCAGCCTGCCCTTTGCCCCTAAGCATGACCCCTCCCTCCTCTTTGGCATCTGGGTGAGGCTGCATCTCCAGGCAACCTCTGGCCCAGCAGACCCCATGCGGCTTCTGGGAGGCGAAATCTGGCAACGCACCCAGGGACTTGGAGCTCCAACAAGATCGCAGCCCTTCCCGTGGGAGACAACTGTTCCTCCCACCTGGAATGATTCGCATCCATGCCGGTGCGTCCTGTCTCCAGCCTCAAGGCTCACCCTGCCTTTTCCCCTCACTGTTTCAGTGATAGTCTTTCTCCATCTCCTAGCATCTGGTTTTGTCTGGTTAGTTCACAGCTGTATCCTTGACACCAAGAACATCTCCAGGAGTCGGAGATGTTAGTGAACTGTGTGGAATAAACCAGAAGCTGTTTCTTCTGCTTCTTTGGACTCTCGTTTCCTTATTTGTAAAGAAGGAAGCTGAATAAGATGGTCTTCAGAGTGAACTTCAGCTTCAATATCCCATCCCATTCATACCACTCCATTTATGGTAGGCAGATTTCCCATCCCCAAGACCACCCTCTGAGCCATGCCCTTACACAGTTCCCCTCCCCTTTAATTCAAGGGGGCCTCAACTGGATCCTCAACCACAGATGATGGCAAAAGGTGATGAAACAATGAGACCATGTTGGCATATCCTTGTCACCCATGTCACATCCTTGACAAAGGGAGAGGAGTCCCATAGTCCCTTGTCAGATAGCTTTAAGGGGATTAAAAAGGAGATGATCCTGAGTGCACATGACCCAGTCGAGTGAGGCTTTACTTATTTTTTATTCATTTATTTTTTGGCCATGCCTCGCAGCATGCGTGATCTTAATTTCCTGACTAGGGATCAAATCTGTGTCCCCGTACTGTGGAAGCTAGAGTCCTAACCACTGGACCACCAGCGTAGTCCTGAGTGAGATGTTTAGAGGGAGGTCTTGATGTGAAGAGACTCGCTCTCTTGTCGGTTTTGAAGAAGCAACTCCATAACTTCTGTAACTGCTGGGAGATGGATTCTCCCGATGACCTGGGGGGACACAGAAGTGGATGCTTCCAGATGAGAAGGCAGCCCAGCTGATACCTTCACTTCAGTTTATGAACTGTGGAGCTGTGCCCATCAGAGGAGCCTGGTGGGCTGCAGTCCATGGGGTCACAAAGAGTTGGACATGACTGAAGCTCAGAGAGGTGGGCGATCCTGCCCAGGGCCACCAGCTAGCTGGCAGGCATGTGGGGAGTTGAGCTTTTCTGCAAGTCCACCTCCATATGCCTTGCCTTAGGACTCTGGGGTGGACCAGAGGAAAGTTTTGAATGACAAAGCAGTTTCTGGCTTTTAAGAAATGACAGCAAAGCCCCTGATAGCGCCTCTGTGCTGGGCTGTGCCAAAGCTCTAATGGAAGACATTAGTCAAATTGGAAACAGGCTGTTCTCATTAACCACAGAAAAAAAACTCCATTTCACGCCCAGATGGAAAGCATCCTGCAGTTCTCATCAAACCCTGCTCCCCTTGCCTGCAGGCCCCTTTGAATACGTCCCCCACCCTCACCTCCTGGGGTGTTCACTGCCGACCCTGCGGAGGGCACTGGGCTCAAGTCTGGGGCTCATGGTGGGGCTGAGTGCCCGTCCCCCAGGGCCCTGCGCAATGGTGACAGCAAAGTCTTGGATAGGTGACATACTCACAGCTGGGCTGAGAAAATAGGCTTTGCTGACAATGGGATGGATGAGACACCCTCATTATAGCAGACACTGGGAAGGAAAAAAGAAGACAAGATCATTAAGTTTTCCATTAAACATCTTTTGAACATCATCTTGGGACCTGAGCGCGGGGAACCTGGAGACGTGAGGACCACACGTTGGTGCTTACTGAGCTCAGAGTCCAGGGGGCTGACAACTAGGCACAGCCCATAGGGTGTGCTGTGGGCCCCACAGTAAAGGCAGAGAAGCAGCCATCTCTTCTCCTTGTACAGGTGGGGGAGGGGGCGGGAAGCCAGAAAGCACGCTGGACCTGCATCCGGAAGATCCGTTCTAGTATCATTCTGCCACAGGCAGGTTGAACCAGCCGAATTTCTGAGCTAAAATGGTAACAATGGTGAGTGCCTGCGACATGGGTTCACGCAGTGCCTGGTGGGTTGCTGTCTGCAGTCTCCTGAGGCTCTGCCTCCCTCTTGTTGTCTGTGGAATGCCCTGGTCCTGAGAACAGTTCCTGGCACGTGGCAGATGCTCAAAAACTATTTCCCAGAGGAAGCGGTAAGATGAACCACCTTTGCAAACCATAAAATGCTGATCAGACACAAAGCCTTTTCTAAAGCTTAAAAAGAAAATTTTACACGTGAAGCTGTTCGCCCATCATTCACTTCAGTTCTGCTGCTCAGTTGTGTCTGACTCTTTGCGACCCCATGGACTGCAGCACACCAGGCCTCCCTGTCCATTACCAACTCCCGGAGTGTGCTCAGACTCAGGTCCATCGCGTTGGTGATGCCTTCCGACCACCTCATCCTCTGTTGTCCCCTTCCCCTCCCAGCTTCAGTCTTTACTGAGGCAATAAAAAGTGGAAAACATCTAACAATGGGGATTAAGAAAAGTGGGCTTAGGGAAGGGGGTTCAGGATGGAGGAGACACGTGTATACCTATGGCCGATTCACCCTGATATACAGCAAAACCATCACAATATTATAATTATCCTCTAATTAAAATAAATTAATTGATTAAAAAAAGAAAAGTAGGCATATACTTTTGAGATATTTTGTCAGCCATCACAATTGTATTCACAAAACCTAAGCAAAGATGGAAAAAAGAAATGTGAACAAAATATAAAATGCTAAATCTTGTATCCTCCATCTTCACCGCTGGGTTAAAAAATAAATTCTCAGAAGTTTGTTGTTAACATCTGTAAAGAGGAAAATAAAAGTATAAAAGGAAATATATTACAATGCTAACAGTGCTTCTCTGGCTGGTAGGTGAGTAATTTTATTTTCTTCTTCCTGCTTTGATACAATTTCCAAATCCTTTTAAATGAGTTATTTTTTTTTTTTTTTTTTTGGAATGGAACAAATAAGAAGCCCATTAAAACCCCTACAGGGTTTCTTCTTGTGATGTGTACAGTGAATGTTTTCTGCACGATCCTTTAGCTTGGTGTTCTTAGGCTGACTCATTGAAGATTGTACCTCCTTTACCAAGAAAATGAATCTTTTTCCTGCCATACACTCATCACTACTCAGAGCTAGAATTCTAATCACTAGCATTTGTCACTGAATAATAGATATTCTTCATATTATCTCATTTGAGTCACACTATATCCCTGTGGGGTTAGGGCTCCTTTTAACACCATAGTAACTACCTTATGTGGAGTCTTTCTCACATCCCAGGACCTGTGCCAAGCATTGTTTTTGAAGATATCCTTAGATTTCTATAATAAGCACGCATATAGAAAACAGACCAGTGTTCACAGGAGTCAAGTGACAGTCACGAAGCTAGCAGGATGAGAATGTGAATCCAGACTTTCATTTCATTCACGCATTCATCCTTTCATTCATTCATTTACCGTCATTCCTTCCTGGATAATGATGCAGTCCCTCCTGTTTTAAAGGATCGAATGCTTAGCACGCTGGCAGTCATGTGCACGACACAACGCATCCAAGGGAAGCGCTTGGTGACACGTGGGCCTGTCTTGATGGCTCCACTCAGACACTTGTGGCACAGGCTGGGAGTGTTTGCCTTCCACGGGCAGTAGAGCAGGGTATGGCTGACCAGCACAGTGGTCTCTGTCCTCAGAGACTGTCCGGGTGGAGAGATACCTTTCAGTTCAGTTCAGTTCAGTTCAGTCATGTCCGACTCTCTGCGATCCCATGAATCGCAGCACGCCAGGCCTCCCTGTCCGTCACCAACTCCCGGAGTTCACTCAGCGTCCATCGAGTCCGTGATGCCATCCAGCCATCTCATCCTCGGTCGTTCCCTTCTCCTCCTCCCCTCAATCCCTCCCAGCATCAAAGTCTTTTCCAATGAGTCAACTCTTCTCATGAGGTGGCCAGAGTACTGGAGTTTCAGCTTTAGCATTATTCCTTCCAAAGAAATCCCAGGGCTGATCTCCTTCAGAATGGACTGGTTGGATCTCCTTGCAGTCCAAGGGACTCTCAAGAATCTTCTCCAACATCACAGTTCAAAAGCATTGATTCTTCAGCACTCAGCCTTCTTCACAGTCCAACTCTCACATCCATACATGACCACTGGAAAAACCATAGCCTTGACTAGGCGGACCTTAGTCGGCAAAGTAATGACTCTGCTTTTGAATATGCTATCTAGGGGGTGATAACTTTCCTTCCAAAGAGTAAGCGTCTTTTAATTTCATGGCTGCAGTCACCATCTGCAGTGATTCTGGAGCCCCCAAAAATACAGCCTGACACTGTTTCCACTGTTTCCCCATCTATTTCCCATGAAGTGATGGGACCAGATGCCATGATATTCGTTTTCTGAATGTTGAGCTTTAAGCCAACTTTTTCATTCTCCTCTTTTACTTTTATCAAGAGGCTTTTTAGTTCCTCTTCACTTTCTGCCATAAGGGTGGTATCATCTGCATATCTGAGGTTATTGATATTTCTCCCCAAATATACAGCCTTGACGTACTCCTTTTCCTATTTGGAATCAGTCTGTTGTTCCATGTCCAGCTCTAACTGTTGCTTCCTGGTCTGCATACAGATTTCTCAAGAGGTAGGTCAGGTGGTCTGGTATTCCCATCTCTTTCAGAATTTTCTACAGTTTATTGTGATCCACACAGTCAAAGGCTTTGGCATAGTCAATAAAGCAGAAATAAATGTTTTTCTGGAATTCTCTTGCTTTTTCCATGATCCAGCGAATGTTGGCAATTTGAAGTGAATATTAAAGTGGAATATGGGAATGACCTTGAGTTTTAAAAGGAAGTGCCGTCTCAGCATAACCTACTCTTAGGGGTCTGTGGTGTGGGTCCCTTGGGACCCATGGAGCTCCCTTTAAGCTGAGATTTAGGCTCACTTAGCAAGAACTTCTGGCTTCCTGTGTGGCTCAGATGGTAAAGAATCTGCCTGCAATTTAGGAGACTGGGATTCGATCCCTGGGTTGGAAAGATCCCCTGGAGAAGGGAAGAGCTACCCACTCCAGTGTTCTTGTGTGGGAAACCCCAGGGACAGAGGAGCCTGGAGGGCTACAGTCTACAGTGTCACAAAGAGTCAGACACGACTGAGCGACTAACACACACATGTACAGAGCGGGATGTCCACGTGCTCCGTAACTAGGTCCTACCAAGCCTGCTTTGGATGAAGCACTAAGCCAGGGCTTTGCACCCATGTTTTATTACCTGTCACTGCCCTGCAAGGGAGGCAGCATCCCCGTTTTATAGATAAGACAAGGCTGAGAGGGGCAGGGTGACCAGTGCAAGGCCCTGTGGCCCTTTAGCGGAGTCTTGGTACCAGAGCCCACGTCTGCTAGCCACTGCACATCCGTTCAAGCCAGGCGGCCGTGAAACACTCACTCTCCAGGGTCCTGGGACCACCGACAAGCCTAAAAGGATGCTGCGCCTCTGGAGGCAGCTGAGGCCAGCCCTCACTTTGATTCCAGGTTTCGGAGCTCCTTTAGAGTCAACCCTGACGTAATAAGAGCTACAGCTATCTGAGTTTGTTTTTGCCAGTGTGTTTTTTGTTTGTTGTATAAGTCTTTACTGAATTTGTTACAATATTGCTTCTGTTGTTTGTATTCTGCTTTTCTGGCCTTGAGGCATGGGAGAACTTAGAACCCGCACCCCCTGCGCTGGAAGGCGAAGGCTTAACCACGGGGCCGCCTGGGAAGTCCAGCCAGTGTGGTTCTCATCATCCTTTTGTTGTTGTTTGCAAGGTATTTATTTTCGATTTATGATATCGTGTCAGTTTCATGTGTACAGCAAAGTGAATCAGTTATGTGTACACACATGTCCACTCTTTTTTAGCTTCTTTTCCCGTATAGATCATAACAGAGCACTGAGCGCTGTTCCCTGGGCTACACCTTCGGTCCTGGCTTGTTATCTATTTTATATACAGTGCATGCTGTCTCTTATACACATCTAGATGTGTATAAGCGACAGCAGTGGATGTGAGGTCTTAGATACAGTGGATGTGATGTCAGATATAGTGGGCATGATGTCATAAATACAGTGGGTGTGATGTCATCAACACAGTGGGTGTGTGTCATAATCACACCACTGCATGTACGACATGACAACCACTGTATTTATGACATCACATTCTCTATATGACACCACACCCACTATATGACATCACATCTACTATTTTATGATACCAAACCCACTATATCTCACATCACATCCACTGTACCTGTGACATCACACACACTATATNTGATATCATAGACACAGTCAATGTTTTGTCATATACAATGGATGTGATATCATATGTAGTGGGTGTGATGTCATCGATACAGTCAATGTTTTGTAATATAGTGTGTTTGTTGTCATAAAAAGAGCGGGTGTGATGTCATATATAGTGCGTGTGATGTCATATAGTGACTGTTATGTCATAAATACTATGGTTGTGGTGTCATCAGTACATTACACCCACCATATCTATGACCAAACCCACTGTATCAATGACTTCACATCCACTATACAGGACAAAACATCGACTGTATCTATGATATCATTTCCACTGTATCTATGACATCACACTCCTGTATTTATGATATCACACCTGCGGTATCTGACATCACACCCACTCTATAAGACATCACACCAAGTATATGATATAATGCCCACTATATTTTTGACATCACACCCACTTTATTTATGACAAAACAGACATTATATATGACATCAAAACCTTTGTATTTATAACATCACACACGACATCTGCGATCACACCCACTAAATCGATGACATCACACAGACGGTATTTATGACATCACACCCACTGTGTTTGACTTCACGTGACTGAATCTATGACATCACACCCGCTATATATGACATCATATCCGCGACATATGACCTCATGCTCGGTATAACTATACTATCACACACAGTGTATTTGACATCAAACACACTGTATCTGACTGCACACACACTCTGTGGGACATCGCATACACTACATATGATGTCTCACCCATTTTAACTATGATATCACACCCACTGTATTTATGATGTCACACCCACTCATTTTATGACATCACACTTACTATATTTATTCCATCACACCCACTGTATAAGAAAACATCCACCATATATGACATCATATCCACTCTATAAGACAACAATAAGACATCAACTCTATCAGTGATATCGCACCCAATGTATTTAGGCATCACACACACTCTATGACATTACATCCACTATATATGACAACATCCACTGTAATTATGACATGACTTCCACTATATCTGACATCACATCTGCTGTATCTGTGTCACCACATCCAATATAGCGATGGCATCAGACCCACCCTATGTATGACATCATATGCACCATATGACACCACACTCCCTCATTATGACATCATAATACAACATTTATGACACCCCCATCACTGTATTTATGACGTCACATCCACTGTATGTGACATCACAGCCACTATGCAGGTGACATTACAGCTGCTGTAACTATGACATCACACCCTCTATGTTTATGACATCATATCCTCTATATGTGACATCACAACCACTCTGTTTATAACTACACAACCCCTATAACTGTCATCACATCCACTCTGTCTGTGACTTCGCACCACCAAATCTATGATCACAGCCTCTGTACTGATGACACCATAACCATAGTACTTATGACATAACAGCCACTATATGACATCACACGCACTTTATATGACATCACACCCACTCTTTTTATAACAACAAACCCACTATATCTGTTATCACATCCAGTGTATCTGTGTCATCACAACCACCACATCTATGATCACACCTCTGTATCAATAACATCACACCTGCTGTATTTATGACATCACATCCACTGTATATGGCTTCATATTCACTATGTATGTGACATCACACCCACTGTGTTTATAACAACACAGCCACTATAACGAACATCACATCCACTCTGTGACTTCCCACCCACCAAATCTATGATCACAGCCACTGTATTGATGACATCACAACCACAGTATTTATGACATAACAGCCACTATATGACATCACACGCACTATATATGACATCACACCCACTCTTTTTATGACAACAAACCCACTATATCTGACATCACATCCACTGTATCTGTGTCATCACAACCACCACATCTATGATCACACCCTCTGTATCAATAACATCACACCTGCTGTATTTATGACATCACATCCACTGTATATGGCTTCATATCCACTATGTATGTGACATCACACCCACTGTGTTTATAACAACACAACCACTATAACGAACATCACATCCACTCTGTGACTTCGCACCCACCAAATCTATGATCACAGCCACTGTACTGATGACATCACAACCACAGTATTTATGACATAACAGCCACTATATGACATCACACGCACTATATATGACATCACACCCACTCTTTTTATGACAACAAACCCACTATATCTGACATCACATCCACTGTATCTGTGTCATCACAACCACCACATCTATGATCACACCCTCTGTATCAATAACATCACACCCGCTGTATTTATGACATCACATCCACTGTATATGGCTTCATATCCACTATGTATGTGACACCACACCCACTTTATCTATGACACCACACATGCTGTATCTATGACATCACACCCACTTTTATTATGACATCACATCCACTATATCTTACATTAAGTCCGTTGTATCTGTGACATCACAACCAACATATCTGTGACCACACCCACTGTATAGATGACATCTCATGTACTATATTTATGACATCATATCCAGTATATATGACATCACACAATTTTTTAACGAAAACACACCCATTAAATCTGACATCACACCCACTGTATCTATGACCTCACACGCAGTGTATTTCTAGCACTACACCCAGTATATATGACATCATTTCCACTGTATCCATGATATTGCACATACTCTATTTATGACATCATATCTACTATATATGATCTCACATCCACTATAAAGACATCACATCCACTTCACCTATGACATCAAAACCACTGTATGACATCATGCCACTGTGTATCATATTACATCCACCATATCTATGATCTCATACCCATTGCATCTAAAACATCACACCCATCAATCTGACATCACTTCCACTATATGTGTGACTTCACAACCACCATATCCGTGATAACACCCATTCTATCCAGGACATCACTCCCACTGTTTTTATGACATCACACCCACTGCATCATAGACATCACAGCCACTGTATTTATGACATCACATCAAATATACATGACATCACATGCAGTATATACAATACCACACCCACTGTATATAACATCACACACACTTTTATGACAACATGTCCAGTATATCTGACATCACACACACTATGTCTGTGACTTCACAACCATATCTATGATCACATCCACTGTATCTATGACATCATACCCACTGTTTTTATGACATCACCTCCGCTGCATCATTGACATCACAGCCACTGTATTCATGACATCACATCAACTATATATGACTTCACATCCAGTATATATGACTTCAACCCTCTGTATATGATATCACACACTTTTTTATGACAACACACCCACTGTATATGATATCCCACATTTTTATGACAACACACCCACATCTGACATCACATCCACTATTTCTGTGACTTCACAACCACTATATCTATGATCATACCCACTGGATCTATGACATCACACCCACTATATCTATGATATCACGCCCACTGTGTTTATGACATCACACCCAGTATATTTGTGACATTGCACTGACCATAGCTATGATCACACCTATTGTATCTATGACATCACACCCACTATACATGACATCACACCCACTTCATCTATGACATCACACCCACTATGATTTCCACTATATATGACATATATAAAAGTATATATGGATGTGATTTCAGATATAGTGGGTGTGATGTCATAAATACAGTGGGTATGTTGTTATAGATACAGTGGGTGTGATGTCATAGAGTGGGTGTGAAGTCATATATACTGGGTTTGATGTCATAATGGATGTACTATTATAAATACAGTGGGCATGATAACATAAATATAGGGGTCATTATATCATATAGTGGGTGTGATACATATACTGGGTGTGATATCATATATAGTGGGTGTGATGTCATAAATACAGTGAGTGTGATGTGATTGATACAGTGGGTGTGATATCATAGATACACTGGGCTTGATTCATACATATACTGTTTTTGGTGTCATCGATGCATTGGGTGTGATGTCACAAATATGGTGGAGGTGATGTCACATATAATTTGTGCGACATCATAAATACACACCAAATATAGGTGGCGTTATATCATATAGTGGGTGTGATATCATAGTTATACTGGGTGTGATGTCATATGTAGTGTGTGTGATGTCATACAGAGTGAGTGTGGCATCATAAATACAGGGGTGTGATGTCAGAGATACAGTTGAAGTGATATCATAGATACAGTCAATGTTTTGTCATATACAATGGATGTGATATCATATGTAGTGGGTGTGATGTCATCGATATGGTGGGTTTGATCATAGATATGGTGCATATAATGTCACGATACAGTGAATGTGCTGTCATATAGTGGCTGTGGTGTCATAAAAACAGTGGGTTTGGTGTCATATACAGCAAGTGTGATGTCATATAAAGTGGATGTGATATCATAAATGCATTGGTGTGATGTCACAGATACAGTGGGTGACATCATAGATATGCTGGTTGTGAAGTCAGATATAGTGGATGTGATGTCAGATATAGTGCGTGTGTTGACATAAAAAAGTGTGCGATATCATATATAGTGAATATGATATCATCAATATAGTGCATGCGATGTCATCGATACAGTGGGTGTGATAATAGACATGGTGGTTTTGATGTTGCAGAGATAGAGGATGTGATGTCAGATAAGTGGGTTTGTTGTTATAAAAAGAGTGGATGTGATGTCATATATAGTGGGTGTGATATCATACATAGTGACTGTGATGTTATTGATACAGTGGGCGTGTGATCATAGATATGGTGGGTATGATACCATATACAGTGGCATGATGTCACAGAAACAATGGGTTTGATGTCATAGATGAAGTGGGTGTGATGTCATTATGGTGGATGTGATGTCATATAGAGTGGGTGTGATGTCACAGATACAGTGGATGTGATGTCATAAACACAGTAGACATAATATCAGGGATACAGTGGAGGTGATGTCATATATACTGGGTGTGACGTCATATGTAGTGTGTGTGATGTCACAGGTACAGTGGATGTGAGGTCTTAGATACAGTGGATGTGATGTCATATATAGTGGGCATGATGTCATAAATACAGTGGGTGTGATGTCATCAACACAGTGGGTGTGTGTCATAATCACACCACTGCATGTACGACATGACAACCACTGTATTTATGACATCACATTCTCTATATGACACCACACCCACTATATGACATCACATCTACTATTTTATGATACCAAACCCACTATATCTCACATCACATCCACTGTACCTGTGACATCACACACACTATATCTATGATAACACCCACTATATTGATGGCATCACACCCACTTTTTATGACATCACAGCCACTATATGACATCACACCCACTATATCAGTGACATTACACCCACCATATCTATGACCAAACCCACTGTATCAATGACTTCACATCCACTATACAGGACAAAACATCGACTGTATCTATGATATCATTTCCACTGTATCTATGACATCACACTCCTGTATTTATGATATCACACCTACTGTATCTGACATCACACCCACTCTATAAGACATCACACCAAGTATATGATATAATGCCCACTATATTTTTGACATCACACCCACTATATTTATGACAAAACATACATTATATATGACATCACAACCTTTGTATTTATAACATCACACCCGACATCTGCCATCACACCCACTAAATCGATGACATCACACAGACGGTATTTATGACATCACACCCACTGTATATGACTTCACGTGACTGGATCTATGACATCACACCCGCTATATATGACATCATATCCGCGACATATGACATCATGCTCGGTATAACTATACTATCACACACAGTGTATGTGACATCAAACACACTATATCTGACTGCACACCCACTCTGTGGGACATCGCATCCACTACATATGATGTCTCACCCATTATAACTATGATATCACACCCACTGTATTTATGATGTCACACCCACTCTTTTTATGACATCACACTTACTCTATTTATGCCATCACACCCACTGTATGAGAAAACATCCACCATATATGACATCACATCCACTCTATAAGACATCAATAAGATATCAACTCTATCAGTGATATCGCACCCAATGTATTTAGGCATCACACACACTCTATGACATTACATCCACTATATATGACAACATCCACTGTATTTATGACATCACACCCACTATATCTGACATCACATCTGCTGTATCTGTGTCACCACACCCACTATATCGATGGCATCAGACCCACACTATGTATGACATCATATGCACCATATGACATCACACTCCCTCATTATGACATCACAATACAACATTTATGACACCCCATCACTGTATTTATGACATCACATCCACTGTATGTGACATCACAGCCACTATGCAGGTGACATTACAGCTGCTGTAACTATGACATCACACCCTCTATGTTTATGACATCATATCCACTATATGTGACATCACACCCACTGTGTTTATAACAACACAACCCCTATAACTGTCGTCACATCCACTCTGTCTGTGACTTCGCACCCACCAAATCTATGATCACAGCCGCTGTACTGATGACACCACAACCATAGTATTTATGACATAACAGCCACTATATGACATCACACGCACTATATATGACATCACACCCACTCTTTTTATGACAACAAACCCACTATATCTGACATCACATCCACTGTATCTGTGTCATCACAACCACCACATCTATGATCACACCCTCTGTATCAATAACATCACACCTGCTGTATTTATGACATCACATCCACTGTATATGGCTTCATATCCACTATGTATGTGACACCACACCCACTTTATCTATGACACCACACATGCTGTATCTATGACATCACACCCACTTTTATTATGACATCACATCCACTATATCTTACATTAAGTCCGTTGTATCTGTGACATCACAACCAACATATCTGTGACCACACCCACTGTATAGATGACATCTCATGTACTATATTTATGACATCATATCCAGTATATATGACATCACACAATTTTTTAACGAAAACACACCCATTAAATCTGACATCACACCCACTGTATCTATGACCTCACACGCAGTGTATTTCTAGCACTACACCCAGTATATATGACATCATTTCCACTGTATCCATGATATTGCACATACTCTATTTATGACATCATATCTACTATATATGATCTCACATCCACTATAAAGACATCACATCCACTTCACCTATGACATCAAAACCACTGTATGACATCATGCCACTGTGTATCATATTACATCCACCATATCTATGATCTCATACCCATTGCATCTAAAACATCACACCCATCAATCTGACATCACTTCCACTATATGTGTGACTTCACAACCACCATATCCGTGATAACACCCATTCTATCCAGGACATCACTCCCACTGTTTTTATGACATCACACCCACTGCATCATAGACATCTCAGCCACTGTATTTATGACATCACATCAAATATACATGAGATCACATGCAGTATATACAATACTAAACCCACTGTATATAACATCACACACACTTTTATGACAATATGTCCAGTATATCTGACATTACACACACTATGTCTCTGACTTCGCAACCATATCTATGATCACACCCACTTCGTCTATGACATCACACCCACTATGATTTCCACTATATATGACATATATAAAAGTATATATGTATATATATACGTATATATATGTATATGGATGTGATTTCAGATATAGTGGGTGTGATGTCATAAATACAGTGGGTATGTTGTTATAGATACAGTGGGTGTGATGTCATAGAGTGGGTGTGAAGTCATATATACTGGGTTTGATGTCATAATGGATGTACTATTATAAATACAGTGGGCATGATAACATAAATATAGGGGTCATTATATCATATAGTGGGTGTGATATATATACTGGGTGTGATATCATATATAGTGGGTGTGATGTCATAAATACAGTGAGTGTGATGTGATTGATACAGTGGGTGTGATATCATAGATACACTGGGCTTGATTCATACATATACTGTATTTGGTGTCATCGATGCATTGGGTGTGATGTCACAAATATGGTGGAGGTGATGTCACATATAATTTGTGCGACATCATAAATACACACCAAATATAGGTGGCGTTATATCATATAGTGGGTGTGATATCATAGTTATACTGGGTGTGATGTCATATGTAGTGTGTGTGATGTCATACAGAGTGAGTGTGGCATCATAAATACAGGGGTGTGATGTCAGAGATACAGTTGAAGTGATATCATAGATACAGTCAATGTTTTGTCATATACAATGGATGTGATATCATATGTAGTGGGTGTGATGTCATCGATATGGTGGGTTTGATCATAGATATGGTGCATATAATGTCACGATACAGTGAATGTGATGTCATATAGTGGCTGTGGTGTCATAAAAACAGTGGGTTTGGTGTCATATACAGCAAGTGTGATGTCATATAAAGTGGATGTGATATCATAAATGCATTGGTGTGATGTCACAGATACAGTGGGTGACATCATAGATATGCTGGTTGTGAAGTCAGATATAGTGGATGTGATGTCAGATATAGTGCGTGTGTTGACATAAAAAAGTGTGCGATATCATATATAGTGAATATGATATCATCAATATAGTGCATGCGATGTCATCGATACAGTGGGTGTGATAATAGACATGGTGGTTTTGATGTTGCAGAGATAGAGGATGTGATGTCAGATAAGTGGGTTTGTTGTTATAAAAAGAGTGGATGTGATGTCATATATAGTGGGTGTGATATCATACATAGTGACTGTGATGTTATTGATAGAGTGGGCGTGTGATCATAGATATGGTGGGTATGATACCATATACAGTGGCATGATGTCACAGAAACAATGGGTTTGATGTCATAGATGAAGTGGGTGTGATGTCATTATGCTGGATGTGATGTCATATAGAGTGGGTGTGATGTCACAGATACAGTGGATGTGATGTCATAAACACAGTAGACATAATATCAGGGATACAGTGGAGGTGATGTCATATATACTGGGTGTGACGTCATATGTAGTGTGTGTGATGTCACAGATACAGTGGATGTGAGGTCTTAGATACAGTGGATGTGATGTCATATATAGTGGGCATGATGTCATAAATACAGTGGGTGTGATGTCATCAACACAGTGGGTGGGTGTCATAATCACACCACTGCATGTACGACATGACAACCACTGTATTTATGACATCACATTCTCTATATGACACCACACCCACTATATGACATCACATCTACTATTTTATGATACCAAACCCACTATATCTCACATCACATCCACTGTACCTGTGACATCACACACACTATATCTATGATAACACCCACTATATTGATGGCATCACACCCACTTTTTATTACCTCACAGCCACTATATGACATCACACCCACTATATAAGTGACATTACACCCACCAGATCTATGACAAAACCCACTGTATCAATGACTTCACATCGACTATACAAGACAAAACACCGACTGTATCTATGATATCATTTCCACTGTATCTATGACATCACACTCCTGTATTTATGATATCACACCTACTGTATCTGTCATCACACCCACTCTATAAGACATCACACCAAGTATATGATATAATGCCCACTATATTTTTGACATCACATGCACTATATTTATGACAAAATATACATTATATATGACATCACAACCTTTGTATTTATAACATCACACCCGACATCTGCCATCACACCGACTAATCGATGACATCACACAAATTGTATTCATGACATCACACCCACTGTATATGACTTCACAAGACTGGATCTATTATATCACTCCACTGTTTCTATAACATCACTCCCGCTATATATGACATCATATCCACGAAATATGTCATCATGCTGGGTATAACTGAAGAGGAAACCTCAGGTTGCAGCTTCTGCTCCTGAAAAAGACTTACAATGCAGCAATGCATGAAGTGTAATCCCTTGAATCCCTTCGCAAATCGGAGAGACACTGGCCTTTCCGGAGGCCTCATGATGACTGTATCTATGATATCATTTCCACTGTATCTATGACATCACACTCCTGAATTTATGATATCACACCTGCTGTATCTGACATCACACATACTCTATAAGACATCACACCAAGAATAGGATATAATGCCCACTATATTTTTGACATCACACCCAGTATATTTATGACAAAACATACACTATATATGACATCACAACCTTTGTATTTATAACATCAGACCAGACATCTGCCATCACACCCACTAAATCGATGACATCACACAGATGGTGTGTATGACATCACACCCACTGTATATGACTTCACGTGACTGGATCTATGACATCACACCCGCTATATTTGACATCATATCCGCGACATATGACATCATGCTCGGTATAACTATAATATCACACACAGTGTATGTGACATCAAACACACTATATCTGACTGCACACCCACTCTGTGGGACATCGCATCCACTACATTTGAGTTCTCACCATTATAACTATGATATCACACCCACTGTATTTATGATGTCACACCCACTCTTTTTATGACATCACACTTACTCTATTTATGCCATCACACCCAGTGTATGAGAAAACATACACCATATATGACATCACATCCACTTTATAAGATATCAATAAAATATCAACTCTATCAGTGATATCGCACCCAATGTATTTAGGAATCACACACACTCTATAACATGACATCCCCTATATATGACAAAATACACTGTAATTATGACATCACACCCACTCTATCTGACATCATATCTGCTGTATCTTTGTTACACCATATATGACATCACATCCACTTTATAAGATATCAATAAAATATCAACTCTATCAGTGATATCGCACCCAATGTATTTAGGAATCACACACACTCTATAACATGACATCCCCTATATATGACAAAATACACTGTAATTATGACATCACACCCACTCTATCTGACATCATATCTGCTGTATCTTTGTCACCACACCCAATATATCGATGACATCAGACCCACACTACGTATGACATCATATGCACCATATGACATCTCACTCCCTCATTATGACATCACAAAACAACATTTATGAAACCCCCATCACTGTATTTATGACATCACATCCACAGTATGTGACATCACAGCCACTATGCAGGTGACATTAAAGCTGCTGTAAATATGACATCACACCCTTTTTGTTTATGACATCATATCCACTATGTGTGACATCACACCCAATGTGTTTAGAAAAACACAACCCCTATAACTGTCATCACATCCACTCTGTCTATGACTTCGCAACCACCAAATCTATGATCACAGCCTCTGTACTGATGACACCACAACCATAGTATTTATGACATAACAGCCACTATATGACATCACACGCACTCTATATGACATCACACCCACTCTTTTTATGACAACAAACCCACTATATCTGACATCACATCCACTGTATCTGTGTCATCACAACCACCACATCTATGATCACACCCAGTGTATCAATAACATCACACCCGCTGGATTTATGACATCACATCCACTGTATATGGCTTCATATCCACTATGTATGTGACACCACACCCACTTTATTTATGACACCACACATGGTGTGTCTATGACATCACACCCAGTTTTAGTATGACATCACATCCACGATATCTTACATTAAGTCCGTTGTATCTGTGACATCACAACCA
>SJYX01006110.1:63935-75016 GCA_006410675.1 Oreotragus oreotragus | reverse complement strand
AATTCCATCACTTCCACTAGCTTTGTTCATAGTGATACTTTTTAAGGCCCACTTGACTTCACATTCCAGGATGTCTGGCTCTAGGTGAGTGATCACACCTTCATGATTATCCAGGTCGTGAAGCTCTTTTTTGTACAGTTCTTCTGTGTATTCTTGTCACCTCTTCTTAATATCTTTTGCTTCTGTTAGGTCCATGCCATTTCTGTCCTTTATCGAGCCCATCTTTGCAGGAAATGTTCGCTTGGTACCTCTAATTTTCTTGAAGAGATCTCTAGTCTTTCCTATTCTGTTGTTTTCCTCTATTTCTTTGCACTGATTGCTGAGGAAGGCTTTCTTATCTCTCCTTGCTATTCTTTGGAACTCTGCATTCAAATGGGCATGTCTTTCCTTTTCTCCTTTGCTTTTCAATTCTCTTCTTTTCACGGCTATTTGTAAGGCCTCCCCAGACATCCATTTTGCTTTTTTTGCATTTCTTTTCCATGGGATGGTCTTGATCCTTGTCTCCTGTATAATGTCACGAACCTCTGTCCTTAGTTCATCTGGTACTCTATCAGATCTAGTCCCTTAAATCTATTTCTCACTTCCACTATATAATCATAAGGGATTTGATTTATTTCATACCTGAATGGTCTAGTGGGTTTCCCTACTTTCTTCAATTCGAGTCTGAATTTGGTAATAAGGAGTTCATGATCTAAGCCACTGTTAGCTCCCAGTCTTGTTTTCGCTGATTGTATAGAGCTTCTTCATTCTGACTGGTGTTAGGAGATATCTCATTGTAGTTTTGATTTGCATTCCTCTAATAATGAATGATGTTGAGCATCCTTTCATGTGTTTGTTAGCCATCTGTATGTCTTCTTTGGAGAAATGTCTGTTTAAGTCTTTTTCCACTTCTTGCTTGGGTTGTCTGTTTTTCTGGTATTGAGTTGTATGAGCTGCTTATATATTTTGGAAATTAATCCTTTGTCAGTTGTTTCATTTGCTCTTATTTTCTCCCATTCTGAGGGTTGTCTTTCCACCTTGCTTATAGTTTCCTTTGCAAAAGCTGTAAAGTTTAATCAGGCTACTTCTTTACTTTTTTAATTTGCATTACCCTATGAGGTGGGTCATAGAGGATCTTGCTTTATGTCATCAAGTATTCTGCCTATGTTTTCCTCTAAGGGTTTATAGTTTCTGGTCTTTCATTTAGGTCTTTGATCCATTTTGAGTTTATCTTTGTGTATGGTGTTAGGAAGTGTTCTAATTTCATTCTTTTACATGTAGCTGTCCAGTTTTCCCAGCACCATTTATTGGAGAGGCTGTATTTCCCCATTGTATATTCTTGCCTCCTTTGTCAAAAATAAGGTACTCATAGGTACATGGGTTTATTTATGGGCTTTCTATCTTGTTCCATTGGTCTATATTTCTGTTTCTGTGCTAGTACCATACTGTCCTGATGACTGTAACTTTGTAGTATAATCTGAAGTAAGGAAGTTTGGTTCCTCTAGTTTCATTCTTCTTTCTCAAGACTACCTTGGCTATTCAGGGTATTTTGTGTTTCCATATGAATTGCAAAGTTTTTTGTTTTACTGTGAAAAATGCCATTGGTAACTTGATAGGGATAGCATTGAATCTGTAGATTGCATTTTGTAGTAAAATCATTTTCACAATGTTGATTCTTCCTACCCAGGAACATAGAATATCTCTCCAACTGTTTGTCATCTTTCATTTCTTTCATCAGTGTCTTATAATTTTCTGTGTACAGTGCTTTTGTCTCCTTAAGTTTATTCCTAGATATTTTATTCTTTTTGTTGCAATGGTGAATGGGATTTGTTCCTTTCTTTCTGTTTCTGATTTTTCACTGTTAATATTTGGAAATGCAAGTGATTTCTGCATATTGATTTTATATCCTGCAACTTTGCTTAATTCACTGATTAGCTCTAGTAATTTTCTGATATTATTTTTAGAGTTTTCTATGTACAGTGTTATGTCATCTGAAAATAGTGAGAGCTTTACTTCTTCTTTTCTGATCTATATTTTTAAATTTCTTTTTCTTCTCTAATTGCTGTAGCTAGGACTTCCAAAACTATGTTGAATAATAGTGATGAAAGTGGACACCCTTGTCTTATTCCTGCTCTTAGGAGGAATGCTTTCAGTTTTTCACCATTGAAAATAATGTTTGCTGCAGGTTTATCATATATAGTCTTTACTTTGTTGAGGTAGGTTCCTTCTATGCCCATTGGTTGAAGAGTTTTAATCATAAATGGATGCTAAATTTTGTCAAAGACTTTTGCTTCATCTACTGAGATTATCATATGGTTTTTATCTTTCAATTTGTTAATATGGTTTATAACATTGATTGACTTGCATATGTTAAAGAATCCTTGCATTGCTGGAATGAACCAAACTTGATCAAGGTGTATCAGATTTTTAATGTGTTTCTGAATTCTGTTTACTAGAATTTGTTGAGGATTTTTGCATCTATGTTCATCAGTGATATTGACCTGTAGTTTTCTTTTTTTGTGTTGTCTTTGGTTTTCATATCTGGTGATGTTGGCCTCATAAAATGAGTCTGGGAGTGTTCCTTCCTCTGCAAGTTTTTGAAAGAGTTTTAGAAGCATAGGCATTAGCTCTTCTCTAAACGTTTGATAGAATTCTCCTGTGAAGCCATCTGGTCCTGAGCTTTTGTTTTTTGGGAGATTTTTGATCATAGCTTCAATTTCAGTGCTTGTAATTGGGTGGTTCACAATTTCTATTTCTTCCTGGTTCAGTCTTGAAAGATGGAACTTTTCTAAGAATCTGTCCATTTCTTCCATGTTATCCATTTTCTTGCCATATAGTTGTTCATAATAGTCTCTTATAATCCTTTTGAATTTCTGCATTGTCTGTTGTAACATCTCCTTCTTCATTTCTAAGTTTGTTGATTTGATTCTTTTCTCTTTTTTTCTTGATGAGGCTGGCTAAAGGTTTGTCAATTTTGTTTATCTTCTCAAATAACTAGCTTTTAGTATTATTAATCTTCACTATTATTTATTTCATTTCTTTTTCATTTATTTCTGCTCTGATCTTTTATGATTTCTTTTCTTCTAATAATTTTTTTTTTGTTTTTCCTTTTCCAGTTGTTTTAGATGTAAAGTTAGTTTGTCTATTTGATGTTTTTCCTGTTTCTTGAGACAGGATTGTATTGCTATAACTTCCTTCTTAGAACTGCTTTTTCTGTATCCCACAGGTTTTGAGTTGTTGTGTTTTCATTGTCATTTGTTTCCAGAAAGTTTTTGGTTTGCCTTTTGCTTTCGTCAGTAACCTGTTGGTTATTTAGAAACATATTGTTTAATCTCCGTGTGTTTGTGTTCTTTACTTTTTTTTTTTTTCTTGTAATTGATATCTAGTCTTATAGCACTGTGGTCAGAGAAGATACTTAATATGATTTCAATTTTCTTAAATTTACTGAAGTTTTATTTGTGACACAAGATGTGGTCTATCCTGGAGAATGTTCCATGTATACTTGAGAAGAAAGTGTATTCTTCTGCATTTGGATGGAAATCCTGAAGATATTAATGAGATCCATCTTATCTAATGTATCATTTAAGACTTGTGCTTCCTTACTAATTTTCTGTTCTGATGATCTGTCCATTGGTATGAGCGGGATGTTAAAGTCTCCCACTATTTTTGTGTTACTGTCAATTTCTCCTTTTATGTCTGTTAATGTTTGTCTTATATATTGAGGTGCTCCTATGTTGGGTGCATATTTACAGTTGTTATGTCTTTCTCTTGGATTGATCCCTTGATCAGTATGTAGTGTCCTCTGTATCTCTTATAATCTTCTTTATTTTAAGGTCTATTTGTCTGACATGAGGATTGCTACTCCAGCTTTCTTTTGCTTCCCTTTGCATGGAATATATTTTTCCATCATCTCACTTTCAGTCTATATGTGTCTTTAGATCTGAAATGAGTTTCTTATAGACAGCATATATATATGCTTGTTTTTGTATCCATTCAGCCAGGCAATGTCTTTTGGTTGGAGCATTTAATCTGTTTCCATTTAAAGTAATTATTGATATATATGTTCCTATTGTCATTTTCTTAATTGTTTGGGGGTTGATTTTGTAGATCTTTACTTCTCTTGTATTTCTTGACTCAGAGAAAAACATAGGCAGAACACTCAATGACATAAATCAGAGCAAGATCCTCTGTGACCCACCTCCTAGAGGAATGGAAATAAAAACAAAAGTAAAGTGGAACCTGATTAAACTTAAAAGCTTTTGCTTTTGCAAAGGAAACTATAAGCAAGGTGGAAAGACAACCCTCAGAATGGGAGAAAATAAGAGAAAATGAAACAATTGACAAAAGATTAATTTCCAAAATATACAAGCAGCTCATACAACTCAATACCAGAAAACAAACAACCCAAGCAAGAAGTGGGAAAAAGACCTAAACAGACATTTCTCCAAAGAAGACATACAGGTGACTAATAAACACATGAAAGGATGCTCAACATCATTCATTATTAGAGAAATGCAAATCAAAACTACAATGAGATATCTCCTAACGCCAGTCAGAATGGCCATTATCAAAAAGTCTAGAAACAATAAATGCTGGAGAGGGTGTAGAGAAAAGAGAACGTTCTTGCACTGTCTGTGGGAATGTAAACTGATACAGCCATGATGGAAGACGGTATGGAGATTCCTTAAAAAATGAGGAATAAAACTACCATATGACCCAGCAATCCCACTCCTCAGCATATACCCTGAGGAAACCAAAGTTGAAAAAGACACAAGTATCCCACTGTTCATTGCAGCACCATTTACAACAGCTAGAATGTGGTAGCGACCTAGATGTCCACTGATGGATAAATGGATAAAGAAGTTGTGGTACATAGACACAATGGAATATTACTCAGCTATAAAAACGAATGCATTTGAGTCAGTCCTAATGAGGTGGATGAAGACAGAGCCTATTATACAGAGTGAAGTAAATCAGAAAGAGAAAGATAAATATCGTATTCTAATGCATATATATGGAAATCAGAAAAATGGTACTGAAGAATTTTCTTAGAGGGCAGCAATGGAGAAACAGACATAGAGAATAGAATTATGGACATGGGGGGAGGGGAGGAGAGGGTGAAACATATGGACAGAGTAACATGGACGCTTACATTGCCATATGTAAAACAGATAGTCAACGGGAATTTGGTGTATGTCTCAGGAAACTCAAACAGGGGCTATGTATCAACCTAGAGGAATGGGATAGGGAGGGAGACAGGAGGAAGTTTCAAAAGGGAGGGGATATATGTATATCTATGGCTGGTTCATGTTGAGGTTTGACAGAAAACAGCCAAATTCTGTATAGCAATTATCCTTCAATAAAAAAGTAATTAATTTAAAAAAAAAAACCCTTAACATTCAAAATACTAGACCATGGCATCAGGTCCCATCACTTCATGGCATTTAGAAGTGGAAATAGTGCAAACAATGACAGATTTTATTTTCTTGAGCTTCACACTTCACTGTGGACAGGGATTTCAGCCATGAGATTAAAAGATGCTCACTCCTTGAAAGGACAACTATGACAAACCTAGAACAGAGTATTAAAAACCACAGACATCACTTTGCTGACAAAGTTTTATGTAGTCAAAGCTATGTTTTTTCCAGTAGTCATGTATGGATGTGAATGCCAAAGAATTGATGCTTTTGAATTGTGGTGCTGAAGAAAACTTTTGAGAGTCCCTTGGACTGCAGGGAGGTCAAACCAGTCAATCCTAAGGGAAATCAACCCTGAATATTCATTGAAAGGACTGATGCTGAAGCTCCAACACTCTGGCTACCTAATGCAAAGAGCTGACTCATTGGAAAAGACCCTCGTGCTGGGAAAGATTGAGGGCCAGAGGAGAAGGGGACCACAGAGAAGGAGATGAGTGGATGACATCATTGACTCAGAGGATGTGAGTTTGGGCAAATTCTGGGAGATAGTGAAGGACAAACAAACCTGCCATGCTGTAGTCCGTGGGGTTGCAAAGAGTTGGACATGACCAAACCACAAAGGAATAAGGGGTTAGCAGATGTAAGCCATTATGTATAGAATGGATAAATCAGAAGGTCCTACCGTATAGTACAGAGAACTATATTTGATAGTCTATGATAAACCATAATGGAAGATAATATAAAAGAACATATCTATATATTCTTATATATATATGAGTCACTTTGCTGTACAGCAGAAGTTAATACAACATTGTAAATCAACTATAATTCAATTTTTTAAAAAAGCACCACTGTCTCTTTCTGGGATTCTGCAGTAGCCCCTATTCCTGTTTTTTCATGACCTACTCGGTGATCTTTGTAAAGTAAAAATCAGGTTGAGTCCTTCTCTTGCTTGAAAACCTCTGATAGTTTTTCATCAAATTGAGAAAAAAGAAATTAAACTTTTTTCATAGCAAATGTCTCTATTTATTGCCATGACTTCATTCCTAACCACTGTGCCCACTGCTCACTCTGGTCTAGTGACATTTAATGAGTGAAGATGGTCTGTACTCAGAACTCAGCCAGGCAGGCTCTTCTGCCAAATACTTTTATGTCATTTGCATTTCAGCTGAACCATTGCTTCTTCAGAGAGGCCATCCCAGATTATATAAAATGAAATATTCACTAGTGTTTAGCAAATCTTCCTGTATTTTTTTTAATATTCAAGGGAATTATCATGATCAGAAATTACACAGTTCACTTACCATTGCTTATCTATTTCCTGTTTCCCTTTTCACTGTTCCAGAACCCAAATTCCACGAAGGCAATGATTTTGTCTATCATGTTTATTGTTCATCCCTAGCCTCTAGAATTCGGTGAACACTTAATACACATCTACTGAAAGAATAATTGATAATTGTGTGCATCTGCCACAAATGGAGAAATCAATATTTTATTAGTTTATAAAAGCTAAAATGAATCAAGGGGGTCTTAACACCATTATACTAAAAGCACTCACAAATAACCATTTAAATGGTTTGAATCAACTGGCAGATCCAATGAAGAGTAAAAATGTGCAGTGACCACAAAACCTCCATCTTTCTGGAGGGAGCACTACATGATAGCACTTTATTTCAGCCAGTGCATATAATGGTCTGATGAGGCGATCCAGTTTTACAATGGGAGAAATGGAGGTTCAGAGAGGTTTAAAAGCTTGCCTGAAGTCATAGAGGAAATGGTAGTCTTCACTGCAAACGTCCTGCCAAGTAATCGTGATGAGGATGGTGGTGGTGGTGGCGGTGGAGGTGATAATGACGGTGTGGTGAAAGTGATAGTGGTGATGATGCCTGGCAGCAAGGACAACCACTAACACTTATCAAGCTATTCTAATTATGTGCCAGCCATCTTGCTAGGTATTTCAGATGCTATGGGTAGGACCACGCCTATAAATACCCGTATTTCCAGTCTTCTTTTGCTTCCAAGTCTGTCTGGCATGTGTGTGCTAAGTCACTTCAGTCATGTCCAACTCTTCGTGATCTTATTAACTGCAACCCATCAAACTCCTATGTCCATGGGATTCTCTAGGCAAGAATACTGGAGTGGGTTGCCATTTCCTACTCCAGGAGATCTTCGCAACCCAGGGATCTAACCTGTGTCTCTTAAATTTCCTGCATTGGCAGGCGAGTCCTCTACCACTAGCGCCACCATTAGACGCCGTCAGCATCTAATTCTGATATATAAGCACCAACAAACGAGACCTGTGTGCCTTCTGAACCAGCCTCCCGGCCTGGTGGGCCCTCCTCCAGGACTGATGCTGCCTTGTCATCGGAGACAACCCTTGGTGTTGTCTATAGGTGGCGCAGCTTCTCCTCACTCTGCTTCCTGCTTACTGTGCACCAGAGCTCCCAACACCCTACTTTATAACATGAACAAGGGATAACATTTTTTAGGAGTTAAACCACTGATATTTGATAACTTACTCATTACCGCTTCATGCTACATCTGACTTGAATCAATTCAGATACACCATCTCATTTAATTCCTAAAACAATTCAATGAAGCGTATTACTCCCCCCATTTTATAGATTATATAAATAAGTCTTAGTGACAAATCAGTCCTGCAAAATCACATAGTCAGTAAGCAGATGGAAATGCTAGGGTATCTGAACACAAAGTCTAAATGTTTCGCTGATGACTGTGTTCAGTCCCACCAGTGGGCTCTTCTCTTTAA
The DNA here is from genome assembly GCA_006410675.1 of Oreotragus oreotragus. Classification (NCBI taxonomy): domain Eukaryota; kingdom Metazoa; phylum Chordata; class Mammalia; order Artiodactyla; family Bovidae; genus Oreotragus; species Oreotragus oreotragus. Next base: position 66,850 of record SJYX01006110.1, on the reverse strand, counting down.
AGGAAAATAGTTTAAATTATTCAATGGTGATATTCATCACATTGACTTATACTGCATAACCCCTAGAGAAAGTGTGGACTAAATGACAACTAAAATCTTATTATCTCACCAAGAGATACGACCAAGTCACACATTAGTTCATGGTGATATTTCTGGACTCTGTTTCCTAACAACCCTTAGACTCAGTGTTCTAATAGCTACTTGTGAGATTGCATTGCCTGGCTCAGTCATAATTACATTATAATTTATAACTCCCCCACTGGTTTGCACTTTGTCAGAAATCAAGGATTGTGTAGGTCCCCATGGGAACCAATTATAAGCAAAGTAATGCAAAGAGTCTTCTCAGCCCATCAGTAAAAATGGTCAGTTATTTTACAGTTAGAACAATATTTACATAACCAGGGAATTTGTACCACATGTATTTGTGTTCTTCCTGATATAGATGGAATGATTATGAAGAAGAAAGAATGTAAAAAGACATATTTTTAATGTGAACCAAAGGAAGAATGCATCTGAGTGTTTTGGTCAATAGTTTTCCCACCCCTCAGAGGAATCAATTGTACTTTCTGTTAGCAGACTAATTGAGACCAGTCATTAACATTTGGTTCTCTATACTCCACGACACATAGGATAAACAAAAGCGGGAACAATTCCTTTTCCATTAATGAAGACATAAAACAAAATCTTAGTTAATGTCAATGGTTTTGATAAATTACATGTACATTACAGCAAAAGGATTTTGGTTATAGATAGTGAACAATGCAGTATACCTCAGTGGCTACTGGAATAAGCATACATAAGCTAAATATATACCTATGAACATCATTTCAGTATTTTAGATTAAATCTGTATTGATAACACAAAAATCACTGGAGCCTTGCATTGCTTATCTTCATGATTCTGTACCTTTAAATTTTAAATTAAATTTAATGTTATTTTCCAATAGAGATATGAGGCTAAGTTCTGCAGGTATGAAATTCAAGGACAACTTGTTCTTCTGAAAGTGGGCAGCATTCTTTGATTTGGATGTGTTTACATTCATGTGACAAAGACAGGAAAGGTCTTTGAGCTGATGGAAGGTACAACTCACTCATTGTACCAACAGCAGAATACGTCCTACAGCAAAGTGTTTGAACTAAAATGTGAACTCCGCACATCACTAGTCTAAGTCTTAAGCCCTGCTACAGATGTTTGGTTCTGGAGGCAACATTTAGCGGCATGAAATACAGAAAGAAATAAAAGCTTAAGGGGAGTATTAGATGCCCTTTGCTGCTACAAGTTTCCCCAGACTCAGTGGCTTCAACAATACAAATTTATTCTTCCATGGTTCTAAAGGTCAAAACTCTACCATCAAAGGGTCAGTAGAACCGAACTCCTTCTGGAGGCTTCTGGGTAACATCTGCTTTTTTGTCTTTTCAGCTTCTAGAAGCTGTCTGCATTCCTTGACCTGTAGTGCCCCCCTCACATTTCCTAATCCTCAGGTGCTCATGCCTTCCTCTCGTAAGGACCCTTGTGATTACATTGGACCCATCAGAAAAGTCCATGATAATCTCTTTATCCCAAGATACTGACTTAATCACATCTACACAATCCTTTTTACCAGGTTAGGTAATATGTTTATAAGTTCTGGGGACTTATGACATGGATGCCTGTAAAGTGCTATTATTCTGCTTACTAAGGAGGGAAGTAAACAAAAGAAAAAGGAAACGAGGTAGAGAACTTGCTAGAATTGGTATAACACAACAACAGTAATAATAGTAGCAGTATTTGTTATTCATTCATTCAGCAAGTATCTATTTGAGCCATTGCTTCTGCTGCTGCTGCTAAGTCGCTTCAGTCGTGTCCGACTCTGTGTGACCCCATAGACGGCAGCCCACCAGGCTCCCCCGTCCCTGGGAGTCTCCAGGCAAGAACACTGGAGTGGGTTGCCATTTCCTTCTCCAGTGCATGAAAGTGAAGAGTGAAAGTGAAGTCGCTCAGTCGTGTCCGACTCTTCGCAACCCCATGGACTGCAGTCGACCAGGCTCCTCCATCCATGGGATTTTCTAGGCAAGAGTACTGGAGTGGGGTGCCATCGCCTTCTCTGAGCCATTAAATCACATCAAATAATGTCTGGCACACGGAGGACTTCCCTGGCAGCTCAGTGGTTAGGACTCTGTGTTTCCAATGCATGGGGTACAATTTCCACCCCTAGTCAGGGAACTAGACCCTGCATGCTATGCAGCATGGCCAAAATATAAAAAATAAAAAAAGATCCAGTACATGGTGGACAAACTAAAATAGCGAGCGTACATTAGCTACACTCGTCACCTATTCAAATGCTCATGGCCTTTCTATATCTCAGTGTCCAGACTGAGTGTTAAGAAATAAGCTGTACTGTGAACAAAGCTTTAAAGACAAGTCTTAAAGAAGTTTCACTTATATAATTTCTTCAACATGTGGTAAAAATTGTATTTTTAATTAGATTTGATCCCAGGATGCTTTCAATAATGACATAACATGGGTAGTTCTCCAAAAAGGCAAACTCCCTTTTGAAACTCGCTCCCATTTCCCTATGGCTGATTCATGTTGAGGTTTGACAGAAAACAGCAAAATCCTATAAAGCAATTATCCTTCAATTCATGTTGATGTATGGCAAAACCAATATAATATTGTAAAGTAATTAGCTTCCAATTAAAATACATTTATATTAAAAAAAGAAATAAATTTTAAAAAGGAAAACTCAATATGTTTAAATAAGTTTTAACTAAGGAACACTCTTATACTATGAAAAGGTGTGGAATATTGCAAAGAATGAATTGAAGGTAAAGTACAACGGAAGGTCTAAGAACAGTCATTTGAGAGGAGAGTATTCTCCTTATGGAGATCTACATTTTTTTTTTTTTTTTTTTTGTTTTTTTTTTGGGACAAAAAAA
>SJYX01006110.1:49030-61010 GCA_006410675.1 Oreotragus oreotragus | reverse complement strand
GTTCATGATCTGAGCCACAGTCAGCTCCTGGTCTTGTTTTTGTTGACTGTATAGAGCTTCTCCATCTTTGGCTGCAAAGAATATAATCAATCTGATTTCGGTGTTGACCATCTGGTGATGTCCATGTGTAGAGTCTTCTCTTGTGTTGCTGGAAGAGGGTGTTTGCTATGACCAGTGCATTTTCTTGGCAAAACTCTATTAGTCTTTGCCCTGCTTCATTCTGCATTCCAAGGCCAAATTTGCCTGTTACTCCAGGTGTTTCTTGACTTCCTACTTTAACATTCCAGTCCCCTATAAGGAAAAGGGCATCTTTTTTGGATGTTAGTTCTAAAAGGTCTTGTTGGTCTTCATAGAACTGTTCAACTTCAGCTTCTTCAGCATTACTGGTTGGGGCATAAACTTGGATAACTGTGATATTGAATGGTTTGCCTTGGAAACGAACAGAGATCATTCTGTCGTTTTTGAGATTGCATCCGAGTACTGCATTTCGGACTCTTTTGTTGACCATGATGGCTACTCCATTTCTTCTGAGGGATTCCTGCCCGCAGTAGTAGATATAATGGTCATCTGAGTTATATTCCCCCATTCCAGTCCATTTTAGTTTGCTGATTCCTAGAATGTCGACATTCACCCTTGCCATCTCTTGTTTGACCACTTCCAATTTGCCCTCATTCATGGACCTGACATTCCAGGTTCCTGTGCAATATTGCTCTTTACAGCATCGGATCTTGCTTCTATCACCAGTCACATCCACAACTGGGTATTGTTTTTGCTTTGGCTCCATCCCTTCATTCTCTCTGGAGTTATTTCTCCAATGATCTCCAGTAGCATATTGGGCACCTAATGACCTGGGGAGTTCTTCTTTTGATATCCTATCATTTTGCCATTCATACTGTTCATGGGGTTCTCAAGGAGGTGCAGGAGGGCCTAGAGGAGCTATCCCACATTGAAGGTCAGGAATGGCGGTAGTAAGGAGATACCGCTCTTCCAAGGTAAGGAGCAATGGCTGTGCTCTGCTGGATCAGCTGTGAAGAGGTATCCCACGTCCAAGATAAGAGAAACCCAAGTAAGATGGTAGGTGTTGCAAGAGGGCATCAGAGGGTAGACACACTGAAATCATACTCACAGAAAACTAGTCAATCCAGTCACACTAGGACCACAACCTTGTCTAACTCAATGAAACCAAGCCATGCCTGCAGGGCTAACCCAAGATAGGCGGGTCATGGTGGAGAGGTCTGACAGAATGTGGTCCACTGGAGAAGGGAATGGCAAGCCACTTCAGTATTCTTGCCTTGAGAACCCCATGAACAGTATGAAAAGGCAAAATGATAGAATTTTGCCCCTATAGCCCACCCCAGTGCTAACCTCTAGGAGGAGCTCTTTGATGCTGCTTCATTTTGCTCTTTGTCAAAGTCACATGAGGATCCACTTTTTGGAATTTGTATGGCAGGGAAAAGGGAATAATATATCTTCTCTTTCTTCTATAGCTGGAGAAAATATTTAGGAAGGCTTTTTCCATCTTTAGAGAACCTCTGCTCAGGAAAGCTAAGAAATACATGGGGATAAATTCAGTTGAAAAGATTAAGCTGGTGTAATTCTGTCCCAGTTATTAGTACAGAAGAGTTGAAGACATTCTGAAGCATTAGGTGCTAGATACCAGGTAAGCAGATGGGCAATCAAACGTTGTCATCTTGAGGGGTGTCTGGTCACATAGTCACATCTCATAATAGAATCACAACAGAAAATATGACTGTGTATCACCAACTTGAGAATGCAAATATTTGGAAATTAAAGATATATAGTTTCATTTGTTTGAAAATATATATTCAGTGCAATCAATATGCTACATATTGTACCAAGTACTGAGAAGAGAAGAATATAATTAATTGTTGGTTCACAGCCTCTAGTACCTCAACAGTTTGGGGTAAGGTCAACATATAAACACATCCATAGAATATGTGTTTAATGTTTTAAGAAGATTGTAGAGAGAGAGCACAGGCAGACATGCAAGCTGAGTGGAAGGGTGGCACAGCTCGCCTAAGAGTCAAGGATATGACTCCCAACCAAAGACCCGTGAGGCAGGTAGAGACTAATAAGTTGAAAGTGGGCACATACGGGGTTTTAGACTTTAGGAAGAGTTACAAATAGCAAAAGGATTGTTCTTCCTGGAAGCCATTGAGACTATGTACTGGACCTTTATATATCTAAAGCTGTGTGGCCTCAAGCATGACATATAAAATCTCTGATTCCTGATCTGTTAGATGAGATGCTAATAAAATCCTCACCGTGCTATTGGAGAATGAAATAGAATAATTAACATAAATAGTAACATATCAGTATCTCAAATTATCTAGCATACAGCTTAGGTATAGGAAATCAATTCCATTGAAAAATGAACAGTATTAAGTTATGGTCACAATTATTGCAATTAATAAGTTTAGTTTGTTTTAAAAAACAAATTAACAAACTTGTTTAATTTCTCCAATAAGTGTTAATAATTTTTTGAGAAAATGTGTATCAGATCAGTCTTGATCTTTTAGGGTACACAAACCAAACTGACTTAGAATTGCTAAGATATGATCAAGTTAAAGAAAACAGTGATCTCTTAAATATAAATAGGAAGGATGTTTGCTTTTTGTTGACACTTTATCATTCATCCCTGGGTGGGGACATAGTTCTTTTAAAGTTAAACAAAGATGTAGATCCTCAAGATATATTAATGCTCTTGCAGAATAAAATGGTTGAGGAAATTAAAACAAATTCAGTGATATCACCACTTTATATGGAGTGTTCTAAGGGAAAAATGGAAAGGAAAGCTCAAGACAGAAATTGTCATTTTGAATCTATATGTAATGCATATTTTTTGTGTGCAGTTGAAGATGAGGAATTTAAAGTGTCGAATGGTTAATTAAAGATGAAGAAAGTATGGCCTCTGACTCCAAAGATTCTAACCAAAGTTAGAATCTGCCCACAGTTAGAAGTAAATCATTAATTAGGAATTCCATGAGTTCTACGGAAGAGTTGTTCCCAAACAGTAAAGGGAGGGTACTATCCATTCTCCCTATGAAGAAAGAAGTCACAGAACAAAGGCTTTACAAAGAGAGCAATGATTTGATCTGGAAAAACGAGAAAAAAATTCAATACCTTCTCATAGGATTGAGAGAAAGTGACATTCCAGAAAGAGGGAATAGCGTATGCACAGGTCAAAGGATGTGTTTAGAGAATGATAAGCAATTCAGTATGACTGAAGTGCAGGCTGAGTGCAGAACTGCCTGGAAAGGCAAGTGAACATGTGCTCTCCAAGGGTTTTACAAGTAATGCCTAGGAGAGCCATTCAAGATGTCTACACATTTGTCTCCTTAATTTTTTGTTATTCTTTCCATGTTTATAGGCAAGTAATAGACTTGTGTATCATCAAGTACTGTTACATGCAATGTCCAATTTGATTTTCATATCTCTATGAAGTAGGCACGGCTAAGAATTTTGCAGGTTAGGAAGAGATATCCAGAGAATGAAATCATTTGAGTGATCTCACTCAGATTACTAACAGATCTGAGAATAATTTGGGTATGTTAATACACAGTTTTAGTAGTAGTGAGGATTATCTAATTTCCTAGAAGCTAAAGAAAGTTAAAAAGTCAAATGAGGTGTATCAAAAAAAATTGAATAGAAGTACATATAATGTAAGACAAAGTCAAGCCAAAATATTGGACATCCAGAACAACTGGAGTCATTATTGAAAGCCACTGGATCAATCCTGTCTCTATCACTCTCTTTATGCCACATTATTTTTTTTCTCTATAGATACATTCTTTTTTTCTCTGCAGATTTTTCTTTGTATTTGTTTTTTTTCTCTGCAGTTCCATGTACTGGGAAATAGGACAACCGACAAATTCTATTTTTATATTGTATTACTGACACAACACTTTATCTGGTCTTGTGTTTAAAAAAAAAAAAAAAGGAAATTGGCAAGGTGCTCAGCTCTGGATGAATCAAGTCAGATGCAGTGTGAAGGAGTAGAGGTTATGCTGTGGTTAGGTGTAGAGTTTATGTGGTTGACAGGAAGAACATGCAATCCCGGAGGTGACCACAAAAGAGTCACCTTTTCATTTTTAAAGCTATGGTATGTTAAGTAAAATGTGGAGGAGTGTTCTATTTTATTACCATCACTTTGAACTACAATAATGTTGTGTAAATATTTCTGTTCCCAAGCTAAGCTGCAGTTATCTGCTTCTGCCTGTGAGATATCCAGCCATCGTTTTCCTCCCTTGGAAATCCCTAAGATTTGTGTGATATGATAGGTAAAGTATTTTTCAGCCAGACAAAAAGATGATGGTTCCATATATAGCTGAATCATTAATTTGGTAGTGTTATTGTATATGCATCCTTTTATATATCTGAGCCTGTAGTTTCCATAGCAGGAAAATAGGTATAATAATGCCAGCTTTGTAAGGATGCCTGGATAATTGGAGTTGGCAAGGCAGCTGACACAAAAATAGTCTCTCTATAAAATGAAAAGAGAAATTGTTCAAGCAAGACAAAACAAAATAAGTTGGTTCAATTAAATGTAATGTCTATCAATGCAGTTACCTAGTTTATCTTCAGTTCAGTTCAGTTCAGTCGCTCAGTCGTGTCCTACACTTTGCGACCCCATGAATCGCAGCATGCCAGGCCTCCCTGTCCATCACCAACTCCCAGAACTTACTCAAACTCATGTCCATCGAGTCAGTGATGCCCAGCCATCTCATTCTCTGTCTTTCCCTTTTCCTCCTGCCCCCAATCCTTCCCAGCATCTGGGTCTTTTGCAATGAGTCAACTCTTCACATGAGGTGGCCAAAGTATTGTAGTTTCAGCTTTAGCATTAGTTCTTCCAATGAACACCCAGGACTGATCTCCTTTAGAATGGACTGGTGGATCTCCTTGCAGTCCAAGGGACTCAACAGTCTTCTCCTGTACCACAGTTCAAAAGCCTCAATTTATTGACACTCAGCTTTCATCACAGTCCAACTCTCACATCCATACATGACCACTAGAAAAACCGTAGCCTTGAGTAGATGGACCTTTGTTGGCAAAATAATGTCTCTGCTTTTGAATATGATATCTAGGTTGGTCATAACTTTCCTTCCAAGGAATAAGCGTCTTTTAATTTCATAGCTGCAATCCCAATCTGCAGTGATTTTGAAGTGAAGTGAAGTGAAGTCGCTCAGTCGTGTCCGACTCTTTGCAACCCCATGGACTGTAGCCTACTAGGCTCTTCTGTCTATGGGATTTTCCAGGCAATAGTCCTGGAGTGGATTGCCATTTCCTTCTCCAGGGGATCTTCCCAACCCAGGGATCGAACCCAGGTCTCCTGCATTGTAGACAGACGCTTTACCATCTGAGCCACCAGAAAATAAAGTCTGACACTGTTTCCACTGTTTCCCCGTCTATTTCCCATGAAGTGATGGGACCAGATGCCATGATCTTCGTTTTCTGAATGTTAAGCTTTAAGTCAACTTTTTCACTCTCCTCTTTCACTTTCATGAAGAGGCTTTTGAGTTCCTCTTCACTTTCTGGCATAAGGGTGGTATCATCTGCATATCTGAGGTTATTAATATTTCTCCTGGCAATCTTGATCCTAGCTTGTGTTTCTTCCAGCCCAGCGTTTCTCATGATGTACTCTGCATAGAAGTTAAATAAGCAGGGAGACAATAGACAGCCTTGATGTACTCCTTTTCCTATTTGGAACCGGTCTGTTGCTCCATGTCTAGTTCTAACCGCTGCTTCCTGACCTGCATATAGGTTTCTCAAGAGGCAGGTCAGGTGGTCTGGTATTCCCATCTCTTTCAGAATTTTCCACAGTTTATTGTGATCCACACAGTCAAAGGCTTGGGCATAGTCAATAAAGCAGAAGTAGATGTTTTTCTGGAACTCTCTTGCTTTTTCCATGACCCAGCGGATGTTGGCAATTTGATCTCTGGTTCCTCTGCCTTTTCTAAAACCAGCTTGAACATCAGGGAGTTCACGGTTCACGTATTGCTGAAGCCTGGCTTGGAGAATTTTGAGCATTACTTTACTAGCGTGTGAGATGGGTACAACTGTGCGGTAGTTTGAGCATTCTTTGGCATTGCCTTTCTTTGGAATTGGAATGAAAACTGACCTTTTCCAGTCCTGTTGCTACTGCTGAGTTTTCCAAATTTGCTGGCATACTGAGTGCAGCATTTTACAGCATCATCTTTCAGGATTTGAAATAGCTCCACTGGAATCCATCACCTCCACTGGCTTTGTTCGTAGTGATGCTTTCTAAGGCCCACTTGACTTCACATTCCAGGATGTCTGCCTCTAGGTGAGTGACCACACCATCATGATTATCTGGGTGTGAAGCTCTTTTTTGTATAGTTCTTCTGTGTATTCTTGCCACCTCTTCTTAGTATCTTCTGCTTCTGTTAGGTCCAGACCATTTCTGTCCTTTATTGGGCCCATCTTTGCATGAAATGTTCCCTTGGTATCTCTAATTTTCCTGAAGAGATCTCTAGTCTTTCCCATTCCGTTCTTTTCCTCTATTTCTCTGCATTGATCACTGAGGAAGGCTTTCTTATCTCTCCTTGCTATTCTTTGGATCTCTGCATTCAGATTGTTATATCTTTTCTTTTCTCCTTTGCTTTTCACTTCTCTATTTTTCACAGCTATTTGTAAGGCCTCCCCAGACAACCATTTGGCTGTTTTGCATTTCTTTTCCATGGGGATGGTCTTGACCCCTGTCTTCTGTACAATGTCATGAACCTCCGTTCTAGTTCATCAGGCACTCTGTCTATCAGATCTAGTCCCTTAAATCCATTTCTCACCTCCACTGTATAATTTTAAGGGATTTGATTTAGGTTGTACCTGAATGGTCTAGTGATTTCCCCTACTTTCTTCAGTTTAAGTCTGAATTTGGAAATAAGGAGTTCATGATCTGAGCCACAGCCAGCTCCCGGTCTTATTTTTGCTGACTGTAGAGAGCTTCTCCATCTTTGGCTGCAAGGAATATAACCAATCTGATTTTGGTGTTAACCATCTAGTGATGTCGAGTGTAGAGTCTTCTCTTGTGTTGTTGGAAGAGGGTGTTTGCTATGACCAGTGCGTTCTCTTGCCAAAACTCTATTAGCCTTTGCCCTGTTTCATTCCGTACTCCAAGGCCAAATTTGCCTGTTACTCCAGGTTTTTCTTGACTTCCTACTTTAGCATTGCAATCCCCTATAATGAAAAGGACATCTTTTTTGGGTGTTAGTTCTAAAAGGTCTTGTAGGTCTTCATAGTACCGTTTGACTTCAGCTTCTTCAGCGTTACTGGTTGGGGCATAGGCTTGGATTGGCTTACCTTAGGTACCATTATATTTTCAGTCATGGTTCAATAAATATATATTAGGAAAGCAAATATTAAAATAATCAAATAACTAATTAAATGGATAAGTAAGGATTGGATAAAATTTATTTAATGTGAAAATTGAAAGATTATATAATAAGTAAGATATTAATATTTGTCAACTTCAGACAAGTATATAAGAAATATTTTCAAACACTATCAAAGAGGTAAAATGGTATACAGATTTCAAAATTGTTGACAGTGCTAAAGTATATTGAATATTGATAATTGATGGAAATATTTATGTTTAAAGATACTGAAAATCAAAGTTTTATGTTTTATATATAATTATAGGAATTTAAATAGCATAAAAGTAAGAAATCAAAAAGAAATCAAACCACCAGCAAAAAAGAACTTTAATCTTGATGACTTCTGGCTAACACTAAAGTTCTTGGCCTTCTATTGTTAAAACACTGTGTTTTAATCAGGACTTTACTGAAATATAGGTAAAGCTACCATTTTAGAGAAGGGAAAATAATGCCAACAGTTTTACATTGTCTATATGTCATTCCATCTTTATAAATCAATACCTTTCTAATAATTTTCTAGGATACACAGAATTTGTTTTTCACCACCACTTTTTAAGGGTTAAGGAGTGTAATTACCAAAACTGATAAATGTTTTTGAAATCAGAATTAATAATGTAGTTATCAACATATTGAATTTCTCTGATTACAGCTTTGACATTGGTAATAAGTGCCATCATAGGGTGATGATGTTTTCTCCTATGAACATGTTTCACATTTACTTATTTATTTAGCCTCAGTTTCTCTGTTTTAAATAGACAACTGTCCTTTGGTATCTAGGACCCCTGCTGATATAAAAAATACACAGATGTCCAAGTCTCTTATATAAACGTAATACTTGCATATAACCTTTGCTCATTCTCCCATATAGTTTAAATCATCTCTAGGTCATTTATGATACCTAGTACAATGTAAATGCTATCTAAAGAGTTGCTGGGGTATGGAAATTTTGAGCTTTGTTCCTTGGAACTTTCTGAATTTTTTTTTTTTTTTGTATGTTCCATCTAGGTTGGTTGTATCTGTAGATGTGGAACCTGGGGAGGTAGAGGGTGGAAATGATCTGATCTCCCTCTCCCTTTTCTGGGTGCTCTTTGGTGGTCTGTCATTCATTGTAGTATGTTTTGTGTGGAGGCTGTGTACTATGAAACTGCATATCTAAGATGGCACATCTTTTTGGAATAATCCATCTTCACAGTGGTGATAGAGAATGTAATATTTCCTTCCTCTAAATCATGCTGGAGCAGTTCTAACCAAGAGTGATTTGTGTGTGTTGTGATTTTCTGTGTGTGTGTGAAAGCCCACTAAGGAGATTTATGGGACTTCTATCATCAGAGAGCTGCTGTGTCCAGGCTCATTATGTGTGCCAGAACTTGAGTCCTGGGAAGAATGCCATTCAGCAGTCACGATGCCCATTCTCAGTCCTGGCCTTGTGTGTGGCCTTAGCTATGGAGAATTCCAGCCAACTGAACTCATTAGGGCTAATTTAATAAATTTCCAGGGCTCCAGAATTCTTCAAATATGCCTCAGGATCCCTATGTAGGGTGCCTTAAATGCTTAAGCATAGAGTTATAGATCCACATCCATGACTAAACTGGGCCAGCTTAATTTTTTAAATCTTACACAGTTGCAATTCAGGTAGAATTTTATTTGAACAAAGAATTGGACAACTTTGATATTCTCAGACTTAAAATAAGACAGAAGCTCTCAGATTTTTAGACTATAAGATCAAACAATGATCTTAATGGTAATTTAAATATCAAATGAAAATTATGGTCACTGTAGGTTCAAAGCTTTTATTTTGTTATGAGTTTTGGGGAGTCCTATGTTGAAGGTATTGAAATTTTAGTGTAATGTTACTCATCAAACCTAGAAAGAAAGGGGGTTATAGTTGCTGACACTACTATTATGTTAGCAGTCTAATTTTGGCTTGCTTGTTTGTTTTAGATGAGAAATGTGTATCGCTAAGCAATGAATCAATTTTTCTAGTATCACAGTGATTAGATACTATTAGGCATGATTTGAAGAATTATGATATTATAACAATTTTACTACCCTAGATCATCTTAAACAAAGAATTCTACTGACATTATCAGAAACATACACTTATTATTTATGTACCACTTAGGAAAACTTTGAAATGCTCTCTTTGATATCATCATTAAGGGCATTTTAAGAGTTTGATGTACTAGGCGAGGATGAGCAAAATAAAGAAGAGAAAAGAGGGATTTCCTGGATTCCTTCCTACACAATATGTGCAGAGTAAACACCTTGTACCCTGAGTGAAGAAATAAAATAACTGCAGAGCACAAACTTTGTGCCAGGCAGGCAAGTGGCTAAGTGGTAAAAAATCTGCCTGCCAGTACAATGAGACACGGGAGACATGGGTTCAATCTCTGGGTGGAAGATGCCCTGGAGGAGGAAATGGCAACCCACTCTAGTATTCTTGCCTAGGAAATCCCATCTACAGGAGACGCTGGTGGGCTATATTCCATGAGGTAGCAAAGAGTCGGAAATGACTTAGTGACTGAGCAGAGCACGCAGCACAGCGTAGCATTCATGTGCACGACTTAAAGCATCCTCTTAACAGCTCTTCACCAATGACTAACGGGATTAAGTATCTAACACTTCAGCTTTCTTGCTCATTGAGTGGGGTAATTCCAAGGCACCTTCTCTACTTTTTCCTCAGATTTTTCCAGTGGGATTGAACCCCGTGAACCTATAACAATAACCTGTTTCTTTAGGCTGCTTTAATCAATATCCTTCTTCATTTCCTCAGGGAATTCCCAGATTAACAACTTGTACTTTAATTCTTACCCTAGAATCCTGTTTCTGACGCACTCTAAATTTAAGACACTCAGTTGCTAATTCATGAAGTTGGGTTTCCTATCTAGCTTCCTCTAACTCGAAACCCATAATTTGCCAACTGTGTACTGCTGTTGTCTTTAATTGGAGAATACAGTTTTTTATAGTGTTTATGCAATTTTTAGGCAGGTGGGATTTTTCCCAGAATTGTGGATTTAATTTTAAATTCACTTTCACAAAGCAAAACGTTTTTACACAGTGCTAAGATGAAAACACACATGGGCTTCTTAAAAACGATTGAATGTGGCAACATTAACATACGAGTTCCACAATACTTCCTCTTGCAATGAGAAAAAGGGAAGGTTTCTGTTACAGTCTGAAGTATCAGACAGATTATCACATGGTGACCCTGACTTCCATTTCAGGGTTTGAAGAGGCTTCTGGATGACCTGGGCCATGTGGACATGCTGAGTTACCTTGTGGAACAGCTTGTCATTGGAAACCCAAGGAGTTTGTAATGACCCAACTATTATACACGACAAATGAACTCTTTTCTCTGAAAGTATGATTTGAACCAAGAGCAACTACTGGCCTAAAATGTAATAATTAAATTCAGTTATAATAATTATAAAACATAGTAATACATAGAAATATTTTTCTAAAACAAGGAAATCACTTAACAATGTAGGGATTTTAAAGTAATTGCTGTTTAAAATTGAAAGTGATATAATATGTTGAAAATTCGTAGGAGAGTAGAGAAAGAGTAACACATGATCCCATTATTCATTCATACAGAATGAAAGGTATTTATTTACCTTAAAGTAAAATGAACTAAAAGACTAGCATCAGCCTTTAGTTTTATTTGTGTGTCTATTTAAAATTTATATCAAAACAATTTATGTTATTTTATCCCTTTGATTTTTTAACTAACATTAATTTTATGTTTTTTTCATTATTGTCATATGACTTGTTGGGACATTCTGAAAATTTTACACAGACCTTCAGTTCAGTTCAGTTCAGTCACTCAGTCGTGTCTGACTCTTTGCAACCCCATGAATTGCAGCATGCCAGGGCTTCCTGTCCATCAACCACTCCGAGAATTCACCCAAACTCATGTCCATCAAGTTGGTGATGCCATCTCATTCTCTGTCGTCCCCTTCTCCTCCTGCCCCCAATCTCTCCAAGCATCAGAGTCTTTTCCAATGAGTCAACTCTTCACATGAGGTGGCCAAACTACTAGAATTTCAGCTTTAGCATCAGTCCTTCTAAAGAACACCCAAGACTGATCTCCTTTAGAATGGACTGGTTATATCTCCCTGCAGTCCTAGGGACTCTCAAGAACTTCTCCAACAACACAGTGCAAAAGAATCAATTATTCGGCACTCAGCTTTCTTCACAGTCCAGCTTTCTTCACAGTCCAACTTTCACATCTATTCATGTCCACTGGAAAAACCATAGCCTTGACTAGATGGACCTTTGTTGGCAAAGTAATGCCTCTGCTTTTGAATATGCTATCTAGGTTGGTCATAACTTTCCTTCCAAGGAGTAAGCGTCTTTTAATTTCATGGCTGCAGTCACCATTTGCAGTGATTTTGGAGCCCCAGAAAATAAAGTCTGACACTCTTTCTACTGTTTCCCTATCTATTTCCCATGAAGTGATGGGACCAGATGCCATGATCTTCATTTTCTGAATGTTGAGCTTTAAGCCAACTTTTTCACTCTACTCTTTCACTTTCATCAAGAGGCTTTTTAGCTCCTGTTCACTTTCT
>SJYX01006110.1:10337-47554 GCA_006410675.1 Oreotragus oreotragus | reverse complement strand
GCCTGGCTTGGAGAATTTTGAGCATTACTTTACTAGCGTGTGAGATGAGTACAATTGTGTGGTAGTTTGAGCATTCCTTGGCATTGCCTTCTTTGGGATTGGGAGGAAAACTGACCTTTTCCAGTCCTGTGGCCACTGCTGAGTTTTCCAAATTTGCTGGCATATTGAGTGCAGCACTTTCACAGCATTATCTTTCAGGATTTCAAATAGCTCAACTGGAATTCCATCACTTCCACTAGCTTTGTTCATAGTGATGCTTTCTAAGGCCCACTTGACTTCACATTCCAGGATGTCTGGCTCTAGGTGAGTGATCACACCATCGTGATTATCTTGGTCATGAAGATCTTTTTTGTACAGTTCTTCTGTGTATCCTTGCCACCTCTTCTTAATATCATCTGCTTTTGTTAGACCTTAGACCCCATAATTGAACACATAGACTATAAACATATCTTAGTTATCTGAGAAAGAGTTAAAAATTATTCTTCTTTTCTTCCTGTTTCTACTTACTGTCTCCAATTTACAAATCATCATGCTCCTGATAATTTAAGATTCAAATGTTGGGTCTATCCATAGCTCATAAGTTAATGATGGGTAGTGTGTAAAACACTTTGTAGTCCACAAGATGTATTAAATAAATGTGAACAGCTCTTATGTTCCTGTCTTACTTATCTCAGGTTTTCAGTTTCTCTTGCTGCTCTCTTAGTTCAGGTTCTTGCAGCCTCCATGCTAACTTTGCTGTTAATTCTGCAGTTTTCTATTTTTTTGCCCTTAGCATAGAAGCCAACATAAGTGGAAAATATAAAAAACCATTGAACTCAAGTTTTTGATTCAAGTGAACTCAGCCAAGTTGATTCCTAGCTTTGATTTGTCCCAGCTATATGAAACTGAGAAGTAGCTTAACTGCTCATAACCTCAGTTTTCCCTTCTATGAAATGGGGCAATAATACCTAATTATCAAGGTTTTGTCAGGATTCATGATGACATACATTAAGTGCTCATCACAGTGATGATGTTGCTGCTGCTGCCAAGTCACTTCAGTCGTGCGACGTACTCTGTGCGACCCCATAGACAGCAGCCCATCAGGCTCCCCCGTCCCTGGGATTCTCCAGGCAAGAACACTGCAGTGGGTTGCCATTTTCTTCTCCAGTGCATGAAGGTGAAAAGTGAAAATGAAGTCGCTCAGTCGTGTCCGACTCTTCATATTCCCATGGACTGCAGCCTATCAGGCTCCTCCGTCCATGAGATTTTCCAGGGAAGAATACTGGAGTGGGGTGCCATCGCCTTCTCCACATCACTGTGCATTATAAAGCAAATGCTTCTGGAAGAATAAATATTTCTATGAATGGAGTCTTCTTTCTCTTTTCCAGCTAAAGTTGCGACTTGACTGAGGGTGAATATTTTTATTATAATAATCCCAGTACTAATCCAAAGATCTGTTTAATCTGACTTGGGGAAAAGAGAATTTCAGGCTATACTACAGCTTCCAAACCAATCATATGATCCTTGATTTTGAAGATGTATAAGTGAGGAGCAGCTTTGTCATTGTGATATTTGGAAAGAAAAAAAATAGACATGGTGAGACCCAGCAAAAGTAACAAAAAAAAATTATAAAATTCCTATAGCAAGAGAAGGTAAAGGCATTTACTTAACTCTCTTAATCAATTATTGTGAAAATAATCTGAATACAACCCGTTTGATCAATAAGAGTGAGGCCCAAAGCTCCGGGAAGTGGTGTTTTTCTTTTCTAATTTTAATTTCATCTTCATAGTCCTTAAATGAAATTGGATGAATTACAGCAGCTGAAAAGATGAACTGGCTGTTAGTTTCTGTAAGAAAGACCGATGACAAAAATTGGTCTGGACGAAAATACCAGTTATAATCACCAGCCAACTGGTAAGGGGGAGGAAGTGCTATTCATCCCTAATTCCAACTGTTAATTACCTAAAAATATATACATTTCTTACTTATATTTTTGGCATATCATGATTTAATCAAAACATGGTCTGTCATAAGTTTAAGAAAAGCATTCTCAATTTATAGGGCATCTTTTAACAGTATAATATTCATGATGATTCAGTGCAATAAAATATAAAAGAGTAACAGGGGAATATACAATATTTAGTATTGTTAATATACTGATATCCTAAATTAGGTTCTAGTTGACAAAAATGCTATACTAATAGGTTAGGACCTGTTTTACAATTTGTATGATGAAATCTGAGCTGTTTGGCAGACGTGTTCTGTGGGGTTAGGCAGAGATGGCAATTACTGGTGCTTGGAAGTAATATCCAGGATCCTCAGGTAGAAAATAAACTCAGTGCTAGATCCATGATGAGGAATCTACATTTACACATATATTAAATTATCTGTTAGAACATACCTTGTATTATTTATAAGATGTAGGTCAAAACAGTTTTTCTGTTTGTCTCAATTTCTTGTCTGTGAAGTGGAATAATAGAAAAATAATAAGTTCAAATAATATTAACCTTACTAATGTTTCAAATGATTAGAATTAATCAATACTTCACTTAATGTTCTAAGAACTACTTAGATGGCATCAGGTTAAACCTCACATTATTTATTTACTTAAACTTAAATGGGCTTCCCTGGTGGCTCAGCTGGTAAAGATGCCTGCAGTGTGGGAGACCTGGGTTTGATCCCTGTGTTGGGAAAATCTCCTGGAAAATGGAATGCCTAATTCCATGGACTGTATAGTCCATGGGGTCGCAAAGAGTCAGACACAACTGTATGACTTTCACTTTCATTTTCATACTTAAATGTAAGTATATTTCAGTTCAGTTCAGTTCAGTCGCTCAGCCATGTCTGACTCTTTGTGACCCTGTGAACTGCAGCACGCCAGGCTTCCCTGTCCATGATCAACTCCCAGAGTCCACCCAAACCCATGTCTGTTGAGTCAGGGATGCCATCCAACCATCTCATCCTCTGTCGTCCTCTTCTCCTTCTGTCCTCAATCTTTCCCAGCATCAGATCTTTTTCAGTGAGTCAGCTCTTTGCATCAGGTGGCCAAAGTATTGGAGTTTCAGCTTCAACATCAGTCTATCAATGAACACCCAGGACTGATCTCCTTTAGGATGGACTGGTTGGATTTCCTTGCAGTCCAAGGGACCCTGAAGAGTCTTCTCCAACACCACAGTTCAAAAGCATCAATTCTGTGCTCAGCTTTGTTTATAGTCCAACTCTCACATCCATACATGACCACTGGAAAAACCATAGTCTTGACTAGACGGACCTTTGTTGGCAAAGTAATGTCTCTGCTTTTGAATATGCTATCTAGGTTGGTCATAACTTTCCTTCCAAGGAGTAAGTGTCTTTTAATTTAGTAGTATATTAAGTAAATGGCAACCCACTACAGTTTTCTTGCCTGAAGAACCCCATGGACAGAGGAGCCTGGCGAGCTACAGTCCATGGGGTTGCAAAGAGTCAGACATGACTGAGCAACTAACAGGCTAAGTATAAATTTATTATACGTAAACTACCCAGTATTCAAGCTTGATTTATACTCCTGTCTTCCTCTGTAGAAGTGGGGACAGCAAAGCACAGTGAGATTAAGAAACTTGCTCAGTGTTGTGCACTCATCAGTGATGAACTCTGTATGTGAACACAGGAAGTGAGGCACACAATCCTGCCATCTTAACCATTCCATCATACAGAGTTTCCTACAGGGAATATATTAAGAAAAAGGAATTGTAATTGTAACTCTAGTTGTTATTACCTAGGAAAATGATGGACATTGTTGCTGAAGTTGGCAGGATTTTAGCCTATCATAGAAATGCAGATTTTACTAAAACATAGAATCATTACACATATCTAGGAAAGATTCCACTAAGAAGAGACTATTCAGCTGGCCCTTGGAAAGTGCACATACTTTGAAGGTGAAGATGGATAGTGTCCTTCTTAATTTGGGTTGCTGTAACAGAATTTCTCTCAATGACTGGCTTGAAAATGACAGAAATTTACTTTGAATCATTGTGGAGTCTGGAAAGTCCAAGGCCAGGGTGCCAAAAGATTCAGTATCTGGTGAGACCTGCTTCTGATTCATAGACAGCCTTCTTGCTGTGTCATCACATTACACATGGGATAAAAACAACAACAACAACAAAAAAAACTCTCTGGTGTGTCTTTTGTAAGGGCATTAATTCTGTCCATGGGAGCTTCACCCTCATGACTTGATCATTTCCCAAGTACTCTGCCTCCTAATACTATTCCACGCAGTTCAGATCAGTTGCTCTGTTGTGTCTGACTCTTTGCAACCCCATGGACTATAGCACTCAGGCTTCCCTGTCTATAACCAACTCCTGGAGCTTGTTTAAACTCATGTCCATTGTGTCGGTGATGCCATCCAACCGTTTCATCCTCTGTCATCACCTTCTCCTCCTGCCTCCAATCTTTCCCAGAATCAGGGTCTTTTCTAGTGAGTCAGTTCTTTGCAGCAGGTTGCCAAAGTATTGGAGCTTCAGCTTCAACATCAGTCCTTCCAGTGAATATTCAGGACTGATTTCCTTTGGGATTGACTGGTTTGATCTCGCAGTCCAAGGGACTTTCAGAAGTCTTCTCCAACACCACAGTTCAGAAGCGTCAATTTTTCAGTGCTCAGCTTTCTTTATAGTCCAACTCTCACATCCGTACACAACTACTGGAAGAACCGTAGCTTTGACTAGATGGACCTTTTTCAGCAAAGTAATATCTCTGCTTTTTAGCATGCTGTCCAGTTTGGTCATAGCTTTTCTTCCAAAGAGCAAGTGTCTTTTAATTTCATGGCTGCAGTCACCATCTGAAGTGATTTTGGAGCCCAAGAAAAGAAAGTCTGTCACTTATAGATTTTGGAAGGATTGCAAACATTCAGTCCATAATAGGCAGGTATGCTTGTCAGAGAACCAAGGAAAGTAGAAAACCTATAAGCCAGGTGAAAAGACAGCCTTCAGAATGGGATAAAATAATAGCAAGTGAAGCAACTGATAAATAATCTCAAAAATATAAAAACACCTGATGCAGATCAATACCAGAAAAATAAATGACCCGATCAAAAAATGGGCCAAAGAACTAAACAGGTATTTATCCAAAGAGGACATACAGATGGCTAACAAACACATGAAAAGATGCTCAACATCACTCATTATCAGAGAAATGCAAATCAAAACCACAATGAGGTACCATCTCACACCTGTCAGAATGGCTGCTGTCAAAAAGGTTACAAACAATAAGTGCTGGAGAGGGTGAGGAGAAAAGGGAACCCTCTTATACTGTTGGTGGGAATGCAAACTAATACAGCCGCTGTGGAGAACAGTATGGGGATTCCTTTAAAAACTGGAAATAGAACTGCCGTACAACCCAGCAATCCCACTGTTGGGTGGGTATACACACCGAGGAAACCAAAATTGAAAGAGACACATGTATGCAATGTTCATCACAGCATTGTTTACAATAGCTAAGACATGGAAGCAACCTAGATGTCCATCAGCAGACCAATGGATAAGACAGCTATGGTACATATACACAATGAAATATTACTCAGCTATTAAAAAGAACACATTAGAATGAGTTCTAATGAGGTGGATGAAACTAGAGCCTATTATACAAAGTGAAGTAAATCAGAAAGAAAAACACCAATACAGTATATTAACATGTATATATGGAATTTAGAAAGATGGTAATGATGACCCTATATGCAAGACAGCAAAAGTGACACAGATATAAAGAAATGACTTTTGGACTCTGTGGGAGAAGGCAAGGGTGGGATGATTTGAGAGAATAGCATTGAGACATGCATGTTACCATATGTGAAATAGATGACCAGTCCAAGTATGGCAGAAACCACTACAATATTTTAAAGTAATTAGCCTCCAATTAAAATAATTAATTAAAAAATAAAACATTATTTTTTTCATGTAAAGGGAGCAGTTATTTCATTGGTAGAGAGTTAGGAAAAGATTGATGTGACTAAAAATTTGAGAAACTCACTCCAGCAGATTCTAGAGCATGATGCTGTGGTATATTGAAGAGAAGGCTGTATGAAAATTTAACACCCGATAATGAAATATAAAGATCAGAACACTAGAGCTTTACCATCAATAATCTGATGGTTAACCAAGTTTTTAAATGGCAAGTAGGAAAAGAGAAGTGAAGGATGATGATAGGACCCACTGACAATTTTCCATCTGTGATTTTCACAATGTTGAAATTTGGATTAAAGGAAAGAGATTCTGTTGGCAAGGGGAACCAGCCAGTGATATGATTTCTCCTTCCATTTGGCTCTCCTATAGACTGGGGTGCCATTGCCTTCTCCAAATAGACTAACGTAACTCTATTTCTGGTCAATGGGGATCTCTGTTGTTTTTAAGATCTCTAAGTTACATTTCTTCAGCTTTATAAGGCTTAGAGAAATCTTCCA
Source organism: Oreotragus oreotragus (assembly GCA_006410675.1). Taxonomy (NCBI): domain Eukaryota; kingdom Metazoa; phylum Chordata; class Mammalia; order Artiodactyla; family Bovidae; genus Oreotragus; species Oreotragus oreotragus. The sequence goes on along the minus strand of SJYX01006110.1, from coordinate 41,145 downwards.
GAACACTGAGTTCTGTGCTCATTATGAAACTGTCAAAAGTGATTTTTGTTTTGCTGTAATGTGTGGGCTGCTACAGAGAAACACATTATCAACTGGTACAAAAAGATGCCTAATAGGGGAAAAAAAAAAAAACCTGTACAGGGATGGAGATTGATAGTTTTCAAGATAGTGAGCTCCCTGATAGCACAGGACTGCACAGTAAAGTAAAGATGGGATAGTTTGTATTAAGAATCATCTTAAAGTGTTAGTCGCTCAGTTGTGTCTGACTTTTTGCAACTCCAAGGACTGTAGCCTGTCAGGCTCCTCTGTCCATGGGATTCTTCAAGCAAGAATATAGAAGTAGGTTGCCATTCCCTTCTCCAGGGGTTCTTCCTGACCCAGGGATTGAACCCAGGTCTCTTGCATTGCAGGCAGATTCTTTACCAATGATCCACTGGGAAGCTCAATATGAGAACCTTGTTATAAATTTAAATTCTAGCTTCCCTGGCGTCTCAACACTGAACTATCTACCTGTCAATGTAGGAGACACGGGTTTGATCCCTGGGTCAGGAAGATCCCCTGGAGAAGGAAATGGCAACCCACTCCAGTATTGTTGCCTGGAAAACCCCATGGACAGAGGAGCCTGGTGGGGTACAGTCCATGGGGTCACAAGAGAGTCAGACACAACCTAGTGACNTGAACTATCTACCTGTCAATGTAGGAGACACGGGTTTGATCCCTGGGTCAGGAAGATCCCCTGGAGAAGGAAATGGCAACCCACTCCAGTATTGTTGCCTGGAAAACCCCATGGACAGAGGAGCCTGGTGGGGTACAGTCCATGGGGTCACAAGAGAGTCAGACACAACCTAGTGACAAAACAACAACATCCAATCCTAGAGACTTAGTAAGTCTGGGTGGGTCCCAGAGATATTTATGTTTAGAGGGCTCTCAGGTGTTTTCTACTGATCTAGGCTGTTGACTCACTTTTAAGACACAACAATCTTGATATTATCTTTTTTTGTCTTTTAATACTATTAATAAATCTTAGTTACTCACTGGAATGAGCCTTTCAGATCCTGGGCAACATATTTGGAACCCAATGACAGCAGATAGAGGTAACATGTAGAATGTTGTTGGTGGTGATGATTTCTGAATCGAATTTACACGAAGTTTTTCTTCTTTGTTTTGAACTATTTTAAGCTTCAGTCTAAAAATTGTGACCTATGGTCAAATTATGAAATTTTAAAGGGTTTTTTCCCTCCCTAAACAAGAAATTTAAAACAGGATCATTCATACTAATGAGTCTGGAAGCATGAAAAATTGATTAGACTCTTAATTGTGTCTTTGCTTCACACTTAGAACATATGAAAGATGGCAGAGATCTTGGTTGTGCAGTCTTTGTGATGGGCTCCCATTCTACAATCAGGAGGTTTGTGAAATTGTTAGTATCCTACAGTTTGTTCCCTTACAATCAAAAGAAGAGACTCAGAACAAAGGTTTCTGACTTGGGTATGGATACAGCATTTGGGAAGAATAACAGGAAAATGCTGAATTTTGGAGGTTGGTTAAAAGCCAGTTCAAGTTGAATGAAATTGATCAACTTTGAAATCACTAAATGGCAATTTACCTTTGCCTCTGGGCACTTTTCTCTTGCCTTTGAATGTGCTATCAATTGTAGTGGAGTGTACTCTTGATTTTCAAACCTAGGCCTGTTAACAGTCTCACCTGGGAAACCTTTGCTACATGAGGTCAGAGTAGACATTGCTTATAATTTTCTGGCCAGCAGAACCGTGTTTGGATTCCAGTTAGGTTGTGGTCACCTGTAAGCCTCATCATCTCATGAGAACTACTAAAATTCTCTAAGAATCAGATGATTTGTCTGTGAAATGGGAATAATAAAACTGTTTTTGTGGAAGTTCCCTGATCAGTTCAGTTCAGTCGCTCAGTCATGTTCAACACTTTGGGACCATGAACTATAGCACACCAGGCCTCCCTGTCCATCACCAACTCCCGGAGTCCACTCAAACCCATGTCCATTGAGTCGGTGATGCCATCCAACCGTCTCATCCTCTGTCGTCCCATTCTCCTCTTGCCCTCAATCTTTCCCAGCATCAGGGTCTTTTCTAATGAGTCAGCTCTTCACATCATGTGGCCAAAGTATTGAAGTTTTAGCTTCAACATCAGTCCCACTAATGAACACCTAGGACTGATCTCCTCTAGGATGGACTGGTTGGATCTCCTTGCAGTCCAAGGGACTCTCAAGAGTCTTCTCCAGCACCACAGTTCAAAAGCATAAATTCTTTGGCACTTAACTTTCTTCACAGTCCAACTCTCACATCCATACACAACTACTAGAAAAAACCAGTCTTGACTAGATGGACCTTTGTTGGCAAAGTAATGTCTGCTTTTGAATATGCTGTCTAGGTTGGTCATAACTTTTCTTCCAAGGAGTAAGTGTCTTTTAATTTCATGGCTGCAGTCACCATCTGCAGTGATTTTGGAGCCCAGAAAAATAAAGTCAGCCACAATACCTACTGTTTCCCCATCTATTTCCCATGAAGTGATGGGACCGGATGCCATGATCTTAGTTTTCTGAATGTTGAGCCTTAGTCATTAGTATTCTGGTTTGTCACTGCCGGGACTCATATTTAATCCCTGGCTAGGGAACTGAGATCCCTCAAGCCACACGGTGTGGCCAAAAATATTTTTTATTTAAAAAGAAAAAACATTCTTGTGCTGTGAATTTAATTAAAATATCATCCAGTATTGGAAATTTCTTGATGTTTTCCGGGTATCATTAATAACTACAAACATATGTGGAGTTCTGCAAACAGACTATATTTTGTTTTTCCCCTGATGTTCAAGTGATGACTAATTTTCATTTTTGGGTCAATTTGACAAATATTTGAGTGCTTATATTAAATCCATACTTCTAAGTGGATTCACCTAGAGGAATCTGAAAAGAAGGTCCACTTTTAAAGACACACAATGTCTTTACTCTCTTGATGATTGAGAGACACAATGAATAAGAATACACATAAGAAGATGTCAGAGGAATCTATTATTATCATCTGTTGATTAGTTGGTTTCTAATTCTTTTTCTTAATTTTATAAGAGGGTTGTATTATGACAAAGTTGCTGTCCCAGTTACATGCATCTGAACATCCCCTCCATGCTCGATTCCCTCACAAACACAGTCTTGACTTCAACTCTGATAGTGATGTCTAACAGCTTCAAATGCTCTTCTTGGCCTTTGGTAGGCAACAGACCATTGTTTCACTCACGGGAATAGCTGTTGGCACAAGGAAGAGTCATCACACTGCATCATAAGTGGAAAGAAAGCAATGTTCATGTTAGATAGTTGTTCTAAAGTTTCAAAGAATTTAAAAACAAATTAAAACATATATGTATTTATACATATGCATACACACACACACACACACACACATACAGGTAAAAATCCACCTTCCAGTGCAGAATACAGGAGATACAGAGACAAGGGTTCCATCCCTGGGTCAGGAAGATCTCCTGGAGGAGGGCATGGCAACCCACTCCAGTATTATCGCCTGGAGAGTCCCATGGACAGAAGCCTGGAAGTCTACAGTCCATAGGGTCCCAGAGACACAACTGAAGCAACTTCGCATTCGTGAACACCTGTATGCATGTGTATGTGTGTATACACACGCACGCACACACACATACAGTTATATTGTCTTTTGTTTAATGATGACCATGTTATTTAACCAAGAATTATCTTCAAAACTGATTTTTGAGACAGAAGATCAGATAAATTATTTAAAAAAACTACTTTTGAAACAGGCAGTCTGGCCTAAGGTCACACTTAGCTCAACGTAAACAATGCTCTCATGCCTATTAGCTTCACCTCTGATTTTTTTCCATTCTCTATGCCACTGCCTATTGCAGAAACTTGTATGAAGTACATCAATGAGCTCCCTTGTCTCTGATTCTGGGGCTGGATTAGGACATTAGGGAGCCTGGCAGGAGACAAGAGGTAGAAAAGAAACTGAGTGGGTTTAGGTCCCCGGATTCCTTTTTGCAGGGTTATCTTGAGCATGCTTTGTCCTCTGCTCAAGGTCCTTGGTTTTCTCAAGGTGAGCTTTGTAACACAATTCCATATTTCAGTTACTGCTTGTTGCCTTTGTCCCTTCAGATCCAGGGATAGTAACAGCTCTCCTATTACTAGCCCAGGGTTTTTGCAACATTCGTTGTGGTTATCCTACCACCCACACTCCAATATATGGTCCCTTTTTAGATAAACTTTCCTCAAATTATCCTAATTTGAGCATAGCATCTGTTTCCTGTTGAATTGCTGACAGTTCCAACTATCACCAGTAAAAGCATTCATTCACATACATTAAGTGATTCAGAATAGAGGTAGTAGAAAGCACATCAGAACTAGAAGTTTGGGATTCAAATCTGGGTACACTTTTCATAAATGTGTGCCTGAGGTAAAGTATTTTGACTCTATAAATTTAAATCTCTTGTGTGCCAAATGAGGACAGTAGTGACTCAACTGCAGAATATAAGCATGAGCCAAAGATGTTGTATGTAGGAACCAATCTAGGCAACTCATGAAAACAGTAGCCCAGTAGTGCTAGTCATGGTAGCTGCATTGGCGGTCATTACATGGCACACATTCTTGATTTCATCTGCTGCATAACGTTAATAAACTAAGTGTTCTTAATTTGCATCTCATCCCTATGATTCTGATTTAGAATATAGGTTAATATGTCTAAGAGTAAGGAGATATGCAAATACCTAATATCAATAAAACAGCTGAATATGCATATCTTTTACTACTCAGAAGCCCTCTTACTTTTTTTTTTCTGAAAGTGCAAATTCATAAACATTCATAACTAGTTTAAATGCCCTATACCAAAAGCTGAAAAAAAAGCGCTAGTATTAGAAGTCTTCAATTGGTTGATGACTAATTGCCCCAGAGGGCAATTGTCACGGGATAAGGAAACATCTGCCTATCTTGTGAAATATTACAAAACCAAGACCTCCTGTTAAAATTTTACTTAGTTTAAATGCTGCTGGTCTTTAAAGTTTGTTCACACAAAAGGTTGAGCTTTTTTAAAAAACAGATAATGTAATTATTAATCAGAGCAACAAACAGTTTGGTGTGAACAGTTTTGTAGCCAAGCTCACCACCACCAGATATTTCCAAGCAATTTCCATATGGAGAGGAAAGAAACCCAACTGAGTTATCTGTTTATCCCCAGAGACATTGAGACTGATCTCCAACTAATAGGACTAATAAAATTAAACTTTTCCTAACTTTGGGTAGTTTTAGTTCCATTGTATAGTGAAAAATGTGTTTGGCAAATGTTACAAAGTGGTATTATTGATAAAAGTAGTGCACAATGAGTTCCTCCTATGCGCCTAGAACTATTTCGCATGAACTTATTATTATTTTTTTAACTTTATTTTACTTTATAATACTGTACTGGTTTTGCTATACATTGACATGAATCTGCCATGGGTGTATACGAGCTCCCAATCCTGAACCCCCCTCCCACCTCCCACCTCATATCATCTCTCTCTGATTTAGCATTAGTACCTATCAAAGGAATACTGCAAACATTGAATGAGATCATGTAAAATAGTTCATCATAAAATAAGTTCATATTTCACATANATACATTGACATGAATCTGCCATGGGTGTATACGAGCTCCCAATCCTGAACCCCCCTCCCACCTCCCACCTCATATCATCTCTCTCTGATTTAGCATTAGTACCTATCAAAGGAATACTGCAAACATTGAATGAGATCATGTAAAATAGTTCATCATAAAATAAGTTCATATTTCACATATTTTCACATGATTCTTATTTGTGCCCACTCTCAGGGCTCCCTCTCCTTCAATTTTATCATTTAATGTTCCTAAGATCCACCTGTTGCCGGGTACATGGAGCTGACTCTAGCATTCAGTCTTGGTGATTTCAGTGATTAATTTCTGTCCTTTTGCATGAAATGTATCTGCCCAGTTTTTATACAACTATCTGTCCACAACTCTTTCTATAGGTGGGCTATGTGTACACACTTAACAGAAGTCTTCTCAGAGAATATTACCCACTAACAATCTAAGAGAATTTTACCAACTGCTTCCATTACCATGTTTACCATTTTTAATATCTAACTCCTCAGAATCTTTCATAAAATAGACTCTCCTCTTGTTTGGCAGTACTTATTGCTTGTTCCAAGACCCCTATCATTCACAGGAATGTCAGTCCATTCCCTTCCATTTCTCAGGAATCTGATTGGGCCACTCTCACTTTAGTTAAAACTTTAGACTTTTACCCATGTTTTTATCTTTAGTAGGAAAACATCAGGCTAAATTGTTTTTCTTCATAGGCTTGCATCATAAAGCTGTTTGGGTGTTGTTGACTCCTGAAATGCAAGGCAGCTGTTAACTCCCTTAGGGCAGGGTTGTATGTATAATGAAGAAACCCAGAGTAGGGATCTCAGACCACAGCAGTGGTAGAGAGGAGGGAGGAAGGAGGAACAGGGAAAAGGGTAGGGTACGGGTTGAAGTTAAGCACTCCTTTAAATAACTTAGGGCTTTAAGAAGATTATTTGGTCCTTCTCCCAACAATTGATTCAATCTCCTACTAATAAGGTGTAAGTTTGTAGCTGACTTTAATAAAAGCTTGATATATGTATGAGCCATTCTACATTAGAGATGTGCAGACAACTAAAATCCCACTCATAACATCCCATTCATAAAACTACATTATTTTCCCCACCAGTGCTTCAGTTCTCTCTCTCTCTCTCAGTAATTTCTATTTCCCGTTTTCAAACATTTTACCGCACCTCAAGTCCTCCTCCTATTATGCAATATTAATTACCTCTCTACTTCCTATTCATCCCTAGGCTTACCTTTGGATATCTGAACATTTCTTACTGTGTGCTTTCAAAGGACAGAACATCTATTCTAGATCCAGCAAAGTAGGACACAAATCTAGGTACAGAAGGTCTAGAAACAGCTTTAGATTGCCATTCCTCTTCTTCCTCCCTCCTCTACTGGTCTCTGTGAGAATAAGGAAAAACATTCCCCATTAATAATGAATCATATTATTTATTTCTTACAAGGAAGAAAAAAGAAAAATAACTGAATTGAACTTCCTTTCCTAACCCCTCTCAGAGTCATTTTAGTATAACCACAAGCAAGGTATTGTTATTCCGATATCGCCACATGGGAACACACTCAGGTTAATTGATTAATACCATTGATTTGACTAATCTAAATCTCATATCTAATAAAGAGCTGGAGTTGGGATGTGAATGTAGGCAGTTCTATTTCTGTCCATTTTCATTACATACCATGTTGCAGATCCATAAAGATAATTAAATATTCCATATTAGCTAGGCAAAAAATAGTAATTTTGAGAAATAGAATTGGTTAAGACATGTGCTAGTTTTTTTATATATCATGCAGAATACATCCGGAAAATAAGAGACTATTACATGGTTAGAGGTAATTCTCACACTAGAATGACTCTTTCCCTAACTGTATTAGATAGTTTCTGCATCATGATAAGAAAAGGCTTTAGAAGTTTCTGAGCTTTGGAGTGATAGTGGTCTTTAAATTCTGTCTCAAATTGTACAAGTTTTATGATTTTTATCAAATACTTTCTTAGAGTTTCAGTTTCTACGTGTATTAGAAACAGATAAAAACCTGTCTTGCAGTCCACTTTTTTTTTTTAACCTGAAGCATATTAATTTTGCCTTCAGAAACCCAGAGCAGTTCTTCAGCAGTCTTCTCTATATCTTTGACTTCTCCTCCAAACATTTCCCTTTCCCTTTAGGATCTTCCCTGATGACCTCTTTCATATCTCTTATACCACTGGACAGAAAGATTAAGTAGTTCTTAGTGAACTTTATGGCTGCTTCCTGGCAATTATCCCCTCCCCTCCCTGAAAGCCACAGAGCTTAAACATCATGCCATCGTGTCAAGCTGTACTCTAGTCCTTTGTGTTAGTCGACTTCAGCTTACTCATCATTCCCCTTCACCACTTGACGATATTAAACCTTGGCTCACTGTCTCTATCCTGAACACAACTGCGTTCAAAACTCTCAATGACTGATTACCCATGTAAATAATCCTATCAAAACCCCTGCCTCTCAGTTTTTCCACTTATTCTGTAATCTAATCTTCAACCTTACATGTGCCATCCCTGCTCATAACACTGATTTTGATGTGACCAAAGTACACATCCCTTCCTTAATAGAAATTTCAAGCATTTCAACTTCTGTCCATTCTACTGAACACCCTGGAATATACCAACTCAAATTATTTTTCACTCCACCGAGGTTTTTAATACTTTGACAGTATTTTTTTTTTAATTTTAATTTTTACTTTATTTTACTTTACAGTGCTATATTGGTTTTGGCATACATTGACATGACTCCACCACGTGTGTACATGAACTCCCAAACATGAACCCCCCTCCCACCTCCCACCCCACAACATTGTTCTTTAATTATTTCTCATTTCACATTCTCACTTGACTTCCTCCAACTTTAGATTCTATGGTTGATCATTATCATTATACCGTCAACTCCATTATTCCCACCCCTTGGCCCTGATTTTGAATACTCTGTTGCTTAGCCCAGACATTAGTTCGTTCATCTACATCCTTGCAACTTAATGTAAAGGTGGGAGGAAAGGAGACACACAAAACCCTGCTGAATGGTCTCACTTAAAATCCAGTGTGTGAAACTCAAACCAGGTTTCAGTGCTGCCCAGCAGCCCTACTGTGTTCCCCTAGTCAGTTTTCTCTTCCATCTCCTGTATCATACTCCTCTTTTTGCAAATGTTTATCATCCTTTTCCTTATCCTGCTCTCAGGAGATGACTTATCTCATCCAACATGATGACTTTAAATACTATCTGTGTTTGAATATCTGAATATTTACCTATTTGGATCTATTCACTAACCTCAAAACAAGTGTATCCAACTTCCTACCCTTATTGAAAGCTGAACACCTGGTTTCTCATCTTTCCAAACCATCTTCCTATCTCCCTTCTCAGTTAATAATAAATTAATTTGATGTTTCTCAACCATAACCCTTGAAGTCATACCCAACTTCTCTCATTCTATCCCCCTTGCATTTAATACCTCATCAGATCATATCATCTGCTTTAGTCTTCGAAATTTACTTGGTATCTGACCACTTCTCATAGTACTCTCTGTCCTCTAGATGGAATTTAGTTGTCCTTTTCTCTTCTTCTCAACACCCATTGGTCTATTTTCAATCCCAAAGCAAGAATGACCTTTCTGTTAACAAAACACATCAGTTATTTCCATTGCACAGCCTTCCAGTAACTTTTCTGTCCTATTGGGTAAAATAAAAATCCTTACCCTTTCCTATAAGGGTCTGGTCTTTCTCTACACTTTGAACTTAACTCCTATAACTCTCTTTTACTCATTTACTGTACACATTATGAACCACTTTGTTATTTCTCCAAATATTAGCACTTAATCCTAGGGAACATGCTCTATATTTACTAATTTTTGTGTTATCAGCCTTCCCATCCATCTCCACCCGTTATTAGATTATAAACTTCATGTGAGCTAGATAAAAATCTGTGCATCTTCACTGATGTATCTCCAAAATTAAGGACAGTGCCTGCCTACTACATAATAGATGCGTAACAAATATGTGAGTGAATTAATCAGTTCCAAAATTAAATGTGATGCTTATGTAATTTTGATTGTTGTCTGCTTTTATTTTCACCTCCTATGAAAAGTATCCATATACATTTTGCAGATAGAAAAACAGAATATCAGCTTAACTGATTCTTAAGGAGGGATGTCCTCTCTTTTCCTAGTTCACATTAATAGTATCATTAATACTATTGATAGTAATATACACACACACATATCCTAGACCCAGTAAAATTTAGGTGGGCATTTTCAGAGTAATTGGTTGCCTTTATGATTTTGTTTAGAGGGAATCTATGTTACACACTTGACTCAATCTTGAAGTCCTTTAGAATACCTAACAAGGATATCCCCTTGTTTCTTAATTTCACCCATTGTTTTTCACTTTGCATAGAACTCTTCTAAATTCTTTTTCCATCCACTTTTTACAATATTCCAACCAGCCTATCAAAGTAATCAGGATTCAGCCTTATCTTATACCTTTACAGTACCAAATCCTGAGGTATTAAGGGATTATGGAGTGGTTTGTATCTGTCCAGTTGTTGGTGGTGGTTTAATTGCTAAGTTGTGTCTAACTCTTTGCAACACTATGGACTGTAGTCTGCCATGCTCCTCTGTCCATGGGGTTTCCTAGGCAAGAATAATGGTGTGGGTTGCCATTTCCTTCTCCAGGGGATTTTCCCCACCCATAGATCAAACCTGGGTCTCTGGTTATTGCTGCTCTGCAAATAAAAGTGTACATTTGGGCCTTGCTATTGGAAGGTTAAATGGTAAGTTGCTCTCTTATAGATAGTGGAAATGGGAGTGCCAGTTGTCAAGGAAGGATGTTGCGCAGGGGAGCTTCCACTGGAGACTGTAGCAGTTTATCTTGTAGAGTGTCTAAATTCATATCTTGCCAAAATGAGAAATAATATTCTTTCCAAACCTCTACTGAGTCTATATGAGAATTTGTGGTAACTTCTAATAGTGCTGAATTTCACAGAAAATACTCATCTTTAACCTTTCCCTTATTATGCTAAGAAGCATCCTTACCATCTCCCCATTCTGTCCTCTTGGTTATTGCACAAACCATCCTGCATTAACTGGTGATAAGTAGTGTCATATCCAAATTGTTTCCTTTGGAACTCAGAGGAGAAAATATTAATCCTCCAAGCTATATTCATTATATTCCCATGCAAACAAATATTAAGATAATGTTCTACTTGTGTATATTAAGTCAGTTATTTTACATTCATTATCACTGAACAGACTCATGGTAAATACACAGTAGGAAACTTTGTCCATGAAATTGCCACCTATCTAACTGCCCAAATGTCTCTAATAATGTCTCCACTTTGCCTTAATTGACACCATGTCTTATTCTGATTAATACTTTTATTTTAATATTGCCTGCAACTTTGTACATAGTTAAGGAATGTATAAAAATCCATTGATTTTCAGATAGAACTATTAAAAGAAACATTACATAGAATTGTAGATGTTTTTGAATTACAAGGAATGAATATACATTTGTCATAGAAAAATTGCACTGGACACAATTATATAAGACTTTGTTCAAGATTCTTGCAGCAGGGAAGGGAGATTGAACCCAACTCTGCTGAAACAAAGGATTAAGGGTTTTTGAGGGCGGGGGAGATCTAGTGGAAATGTACTGGAGGATTTCAGAGGGGAGCTTGGCCAGTGTGAACAAGTCATCTATGTATGTTAGTTGCCACTTTGAAAGTTAGGCCCCTTCCCACCATAGAGACAGGGGACAGGGACACTACTTTCTTTAATGATTACGTCATTTCAAGGATTGACTTCCAGGTCCTTGAGAATGACATCCCTGGGTTGTAAAACTGGCAAGAGGCAAGGAGAAGATTAACGTCTCACAGGGATGGAAGAAGACTTTACAACTGAAAAATTTCTAAAGTAAATGCTGTCAGTAAAGGGAGGTCAGTGACCTGTAGTCAGAATAATCCCATCTAAAGTTTATTCAATTTTAGTGGAACTTGAAGAATGTCTAGGTCATTTTAAAGTTCTGATACATTAGGCACTTTCTTTTGAATAACCTTAAAACATCCTGAACAGTAGGGAATATAATGTACATCATATGTAAGAGAAAATACACCCAAAGTGTGAAGTAGCCAGCCTAATAGAGAAAAGGGCGAGGGTAGATTTTGGATTCTCTCGAGGTGCTGTAAGAAAGCCTTGTGTCCTTACCCATCACTGTCCAAGTTATTTCTTCTTTTCTCTGTATTTCATAAAATCCCTGGGGAAGCCACACAGAACTCCTCATACCACCTGTCCTACCAGCTCCACAGTGTCTGCAGTACTTCCTGTAGGAAAAATGCTTTCTAATCTCTCCACGATCACCTCAAATAATCCCAGGCCTCTCCCTGCTAAACCTTCAGCCTCTTTTGGCTTCTTCCCCACCTGGGAAAGATTATCCTCATGCAACTCCAGATAGTTTGCATCAAGCAGTTTTTGTTTTTTCCCTAAAACAGCAACTCGGTTCAGATCCAGTGGAGTTAAGTGATCATCAGGGAAATCGCTTTGGAGAGAAACATCCTGAGGTTAAAAAACAAAAATAACAAAAAGACAAGCTACAACTGATGAGGTCTTTTGATTGGTGAGAATAAGATCAACGAAGAGAAAATTCAGTTCTTTGAGCTGACATCTCCTCCCCTTAGTTACTTCTAATGCTATAATTGTCTTCGTCTTCAGCTTGATAAGATCTTGCAACTGGGAAAAAAAAATCTTGCATATTGGAAAAATCATCCTCATTTTCAAAATAATTTCATAACTCTATTCAAAGTGAATGCTTGATGAAATGATTTAATTGGACAACTTTTCATTCTGTGATAAACTCCTATTGTATATTAGTTCAATGATGTGGTGTATAATCATTTCTTACACATCCTGAGATTGTAGAGTGGGAAATATGTGAGTCTGCAATGCATTTGATTAGCACAGACCGTGATCTCAGATGACTTAGGTCAGAGCTCTATGTTTATTTCTCAAGAGAAAGTATTTGAACCTGGATAAATCATACAAATGTTATTGCGTATGATTTTGTAAACTTGGCTTTGGTGAGAGTTAGAGCAATGCAACAAATATTTATTGAATGTCCGTTTATTTCTTTCCTGTAATATAGCCTCCACATTCTTAGCTAGAGTGATCTTTTTCAATCACAAATGTGATCTCACCACTCTTATATTTTAAAGACCGCCCCCCATGATAGGCTGTTTGTTAGCTATCACTTTAACCAAAGTGCTCAAACACTAGGGGTACAGTGGTCTGCCAAGTATATCCACAGTACAGGATAAGGAATTGATACTGAATTTATTTTTTCAAATATTTGAACACAATATTTATTTTTGTAATAAAAACTAATAAAAATGGTTAGAATATGACATTCACACATATTTTAAGCTAAAGTAGGACATTGTATAAAACAAACAACGTTATTGGTGGCATTTTGGACTATATCACTAGTCCCCAGAGGATATGTATTCTAGCTCATCTTCTATTAGAAATATATGATGGAAGAATTTGAGAAACAATTGACCAGAGTAAGATCCAAATTCTTCAGCAAACAACGCTAAATCCTCCATTATCCAACACATTGTTCTTGCATTGTCACCGTTTGGCATCTCTTGTTCACAACATGCTCCATCAATTTCAGACTTGCTTTTATGAAAGTGCAATAGTTTGCTTTTATGAAAGTCATTTTACTTAGAGCATCTCCCTCTCATCCTATTCTTCCAAATACATTCCTATGTGTCCATCAATATCTTGATTGAAAATCATCTTACCTCTTAAATGTTGCCTGAAAATTCCAAGTATAATTAATTCACTTCCATCTCTGTAAAATCATTATGACTATCATATTCCTGCACAGCAGGAATAAGACAGACATGGTTTCACTCCCAATCTAGAATTGGTAGACCAGCAAACTCATAAATAAATGAGTTTGTATTATTTTCTTCTTTGTTCACTAGTATAAAAATATGCTATCCAGTAAATAAAATGATAAGGGTTGCCAAGTTTGATTAGCCAAGAGCGTATTGGCTAATAGCCAGGATTTGAATTTGAATAGCCAAGAGAATCTCTCTAAAAGATACTATCTAAACGTAGATCTTTAAAGGGAGCTCAGTCGTACCAAGTTTAATTAAAAAGAATTACAGCAAAGGGAAGAACGGTTGCAAAGGCCCTGGATTAAAAATAAGCTTGATTTGTATAGTAAAGAGAATAATGTGAATATAGCTTAAGAGTAATGTCGAAAAGAGGGGGTATGATATTACTGAGGAAAGTAGACAGACTAAGTATACAAACCAAGAAAAGGAATTTGGATTTTATTCTACTTTGTTGGGGAAAACATTGAATGTTTAAGCAAAAGAGGATTATAATTTCTTTTCTTAAAGAAAAAGCTTAGTTTTGCTTCTGTGTAAAAAATGGAACATAGTGCAATGAGAATGGAGGGAAGAAACTATTCAGGAGGCTTTCAAGCACCAAAACTGAGATAAAATGTCTTGAAATCAGGAAATAATAATAGACATGTGGGCATGACTTGTAGATATCTTAGGTGTGTGGTATAATGAAAAGAAAAGATGCAAAAGGAAATGCTTTATTAGCCAGGTGAATGGCTAATAATAGTTTTTCTTTAAAAGGAAAGATTGAGGAATGAGGGGTTTGGAATGGGTTAGAGGGATTAAGGGTCAGAAAGAGTATTTGTCCATAATAAGTGTTCTTTTGTATACACAGTCAGAGATGCCAAGTAAGAAATGTGACATATAAATCCTTGTTGAACAAATGAATGATTTATTAAAAGCTTAGCCAAAAGTTAAATAGATAAAATTTTGTTGAAGGTCAATTCACAGGAACAGAATTCTGCAAATGTCATTACATACATTTTAAGTCTCAACATTTGAACATCCCAATTCTTTCCCTATCACCATTAAAGTGTGCTGCTCTTAACTAGCAATTATAATATATAGATTTACCTTATAGTTGCATTGCATTTGTATTTCTCTTCTTCTTACAGATTGACCTGGCATGTGCTCCCATGTAGCTCTGTTGTGCTAACTATAAGGGGCTCAACCTCAGCTGTGGTTTAACCTTTCTCCTATGAATATCAACTGTATTTTGGTGTACATGCTGGTGATGAGTTTGAAACCTATTACTAGTATGAGAATGTTTGGGGACTTCTGGCACCATTGTCCTTCCTAACGTGCACCATGAGTCATCAGTGATGAAGTTGCCAAGATTACACAGAACCTAGATAACAATTGGCTGCAAAACCAAGTTGCAATTTTAACTATATCCTAATTACAAGGAAGATTATACAATATCCATGTGATAACAGAAGGGCCTTCAAGATGGCATAGAGCACAAAGTAATTCTAAGCATGAATTTAAGAAATGCTTAGCCAAGAAAAACTTAAGACATAAAGAAGCATCATATAAGGGAGAGAACTATAGAGGGAAAACCACCACATAATTTACAACAGTTACCTCAACAACAAAGAATACCAACAATAACAAAAGCAAGACAATGGAAAGTATTAACAACAGAGAGGCAGACCCAAATTAATCACTGAAAAACCTGTTACTTTTAAGTAGTGTCTTGGTGGTAAGGTTTCCCTTAGTTTCTTTAGTATGTCATTTTCAACTTTATTTTTAATACCCGAAAGCATAATTTAATTCTTTTATCTCATATCGTTTTCCCCCCATGAAGCTGTTTCTTTCTTTAGTGAACCATATGCCTTCTATACTTGAATCCACACACATTCTGTCTGATAGTCCTTTTAGCTCACTCTGAACTTCAGGGAGGAATGAATGGCTCACAAAATAATAATATATAAAAATAAAGAGTGGATATGAAGTCACTGCCATACAGTAGTGATTCTTACATCATTAGTTTTTCCCATAAACACATAACACTTATTTATCTAGTGCCTACCTACTATCACCAAGTAATCTACTAGGACCTTATTCATGAGCTGGTATAGCAGTAAATATTAAAATGACACAAATAATAACATAATTGATTTTACAAAAGAGGATGTAGAGAGTACTCTGGAAGCTTGACTTTTGGCACAAATATCTTGGGACCGGGCTCTTGAATGTGAAGTTCCAAATTATTTTGCACTATTCAAATGAAAAAAAAAATAAGCTAAAATAGAGGCAAACTGGAGTGGGATAGAGAATCATTTTCTCTTATATTATTAATAACTAATAATTATATATTATTTATATTTAATCAGAGGAACCACTTCCCAGATCGTCTCCAACAACCCCCCCAAAATAAACACCCATCCACACACACATAGCCCTCACACATGTCCAGTTGAAAACGTGAAACTTCTAACTTGAAATATGAAAAGAAAAAACAAAGAAAATAATATGGCTTCTTGGTGTGTGGAAGATTCTCCCATTCCTCTCACTGTCTCTCCTCTCCCCCTACCTAACCCTCCTCTGCTTTCTCCCTCCCTCTACCCTCCATTCCTCTCTCTTTTCCTCTGTTCTTCCCTCCTTCCCTCTCTTCCTTCCATCCTTCTTTCATTTCTTCCTTTCTTTCCTCCATCTATAATATGCTAGCCTCTGTGCCAGGAATTGGAATACAATATTAAACAAAATAAATGGCTATTAGTATTACTTTATCTCCTCAGCATTTCACTCACATGGATATCATATATTAAAACTTCCTCCAATCCTCTGAATCTGCATTGTGACCAACAGCTCAGGTAATTTTGATATTGACAATAAGCAAGTCCCTCTTTGAGAGAAGGAAAAAAAAAGTTTATTTGGTAGGCGACTAATTCTCATGTGGCCTAAATTTACAAACTGAGCTATCTTAGCACTTTATCATCATCATCATCATTATTTTTTATTTACTATTCTTATTTGGCCTATATTTTGTGATTGGTTTAAAAATCTTGTCACCTCACTGTCTTCCATCATCACCACTCCAAATATATCCAGTAAAACCTCCTGGATCAGGGCTCTCCAGGCTCTGTGGAGCTGCTGCTCTGAACTAAATGAGATTATATCCCATTCTCCACAGTTCTAAAAATAACAGCAAAACCCAAGAGCAATTAAAGAGGAATAACACAAAATAAATTAATGCATTGTAAAATGTATTTTTAACAACGAAACAAGTATAGAACTGTATCATCTAGCTTATTATTCCATAAAGAAATAAAACCCAGGACAGTTCAGTTCAGTTCAGTTGCTCAGTCGTGTCTGAATCTTTGAGAACCCATGAACTGCAGCATGCCAGGCTCCCTGTCCATCACCAACACCCAGAGATAACCCAAACTCATGTCCATTGAGTCAATGATGCCATCCAACCATCTCGTCCTCTGTCGTCCCCTTCTCCTCTTAGATTCAATCTTTCCCAGGATCAGGGTCTTTTCAAATGAGTCAGTTCTTCACATCAGGCAGCTAAAGTATTGGAGTTTCAGCTTCAACATCAGTCCTTCCAATGAACACCCAGGACTGATCTCCTTTAGGATGGACTGGTTGCATCACTTTGACTCCAAGGGACTCTCAAGAGTCTTTTCCAACACCAAAGTTCAAAACCATCAATTCTTTGGGGCTCAGCCTTCTTCACAGTCCAACTCTCACATCCATACATGACTACAGGAAAAACCATAGCATTCATAAATGGACCTTTGTTGGCAACGTAATGTCTCTGCTTTGTAATATGTTGTCTAGGTTGGTCATAACTTTCCTTCTAAGGAGTAAGCGTCTTTTAATTTCATCTGCAGATATTCTGGAGTCCAGAAAAATAAAGTCATGCACTGTTTCCAGTGTTTCCCCATCTATTTGCCATTAAGTGATGGGACTGGAGGCCATGATCTTAGTTTTCTGAATGTTGAGATTTGAGCCAACTTTTTCACTCTTTCATTTTCATCAAGGGGCTCTTTAGTATCTCTTCACTTTCTGCCATAAGGGTGGTGTCATCTGCATATCTGAGGTTATTGATATTTTTCCCGGCAATCTTGATTCCAGCTGTGCTTCCTCCAGTCCAGAGTGGCTCATGATGTACTCTGCATAGAAGTTAAATAAGCAGGATGACAGTATACAGCCTTGACGTACTCCTATTTTAATACTCCTTGACTTTTCCTATTTTAAATCAGTCTGTTGTTCCATGTCCAGTTCAAACTGTTGCCTCCTGGCCTGCATACAGATTTCTCAAGAGGCAGATCAGGTGGTCTGGCAGTCCCATCTCTTTCAGAATTTTCCACAGTTTATTGTGATCCACACAGTCAAAGGCTTGGCATAGTCAATAAAGCTTAAATAGATGTTTTTCTGGAACTCTCTTGCTTTTTCAATGATCAAGTGGATGTTGGCAATTTGATCTTTGGTTCCTCTGCCTTTTCTAAAACCCGCTTGAACATCTGGAATTTCATGGTTCACGTAGTGCTGAAGCCTGGCTCAGAGAATTTTAAACATTACTTTACTAGAATGTGAGATGAATGCAATTGTGTGGTAGTTTCCACATTCTTTGGCATTGCCTTACTTTGGGATTGGAATGAAAACTGATCTTTTCCAGTCCTTTGGCCACTGCTGAGTTTTCCAAATTTGCTGGCATATTGAGTGTAGCACTTTCACAGTATCATCTTTTAGGATTTGAAATAGCTCAAATGGAATTCCATCACCTCCACTAGCTTTGTTCATAGTGATGCTTCCTAAGGCCCACTTTACTTCACATTCCAGGATGTCTGGCTCTAGGTGAGTGATCACACCACTGTGATTATCTGGGTTGTGAACATCTTTTTTGTACAGTTCCTCTGTGTATTCTTGCCACCTCTTCTTAACATCTTCTGCTCCTGTTAGGTCCCTACATTTATCTTGAAGATATCTCTAGTCTTTCCCATTCTGTTGTTTTCCTCTATTTCTTTGCATTGACCGCTGAGGAAGACTTTCTTATCTCTCGTTGCTATTCTTTGGAACTCTGCATTCAGATGCTTATATCTTTCCTTTTCTCCTTTCCTTTTTGCTTCCCTTCTTTTTGCAGCTATTGGTAAGGCCTCCTCAGACAGCCATTTTGCTTTTTTGAACCCAGGACAGTTCATCTATAAAATAGAAGTAACATTTTTGAGAGATAAAGGCCCTAATATAATTTAGGATACTAATATGGACCTGTACCGTTTTTTATGATTTTAGTGTAGTGTTTTGCACCTTTCCAATTATATCCTAATTCCAATAGTTTGATTGCTCTATGAGTCTTCCTGTGTAAATTTTTCAGAAATTTTGTCAAGTTTTTATTCATCTTAGACTTCTCAGATTCTATTGGAAATTCAGCAAATATTTAAAAGAAATTAACAAAGAATTATCGTAAGTGGAAGAACTAAGTTCCAGGTGACAGGGATAACAGGATTTTTAAATCCTCGGTGCTATACCTATGCCTAGCATTGAAATGATATTTCTATATTTGTTTAGTTCAGTTACGCAATCATGTCCAACTTTTTGTGACTCCATGGCCTGCAGCACTCCAGACTTCCCTGTTCATCACCAAATCCTAGAGCCTAACTAAACTCACATCCATCGAGTCGGTGATGCCATCCAACCATCTCATCTTCTGTCATTTCCTTCTCCTCCCGCCTTCAATCTTTCCCACCATTGGGGTCTTTTCCAATGAGTCAGTTCTTCGCATCATGTGGCCAGAATATTGGAGTTTCAGCTTTAGCATCAGTCTTTCCAGTGAACATTCAAGACTGATTTCCTTCAGGTTGACTGGTTGGATCTCCTTGCAGTCCAGTTCAGTTCAGTTCAGTTCAGTTGCTCAGTCGTGTCTGACTCTTTGCGACCCCATGAATCACAGCACGCCAGGCCTCCCTGTCCTTCACCAACTCACGGAGTTCACTCAGAATCACGTCCAACAAGTCAGTGATGCCATCCAGCCATCTCATCCTCTGTTGTCCCCTTTTCCTCCTGCCCCCAATCCCTCCCAGCATCAGAGTCTTTTCCAATGAGTCAGCTCTTCGCATGAGGTGGCCAAAGTACTGGAGTTTCAGCTTTAGCATCATTCCTTCCAAAGAAATCCCAGGGCTGATCTCCTTCAGAATGGACTGGTTGGATC
The DNA here is from genome assembly GCA_006410675.1 of Oreotragus oreotragus. Classification (NCBI taxonomy): domain Eukaryota; kingdom Metazoa; phylum Chordata; class Mammalia; order Artiodactyla; family Bovidae; genus Oreotragus; species Oreotragus oreotragus. The sequence goes on along the minus strand of SJYX01006110.1, from coordinate 21,400 downwards.
TCCTTGCAGTCCAAGGGACTCTCANCCCTTTTCCTCCTGCCCCCAATCCCTCCCAGCATCAGAGTCTTTTCCAATGAGTCAGCTCTTCGCATGAGGTGGCCAAAGTACTGGAGTTTCAGCTTTAGCATCATTACTTCCAAAGAAATCCCAGGGCTGATCTTCAGAATGGACTGGTTGGATCTCTGACACCTGATTTTATCTCTTTTCCCTGGTTTGAATATGTTCTTGGGCCGTATGGGGCTACTTCAGTTCTTTGAACATACCATACATTCAGATATCTTCCTACCATGAATCGTATTCCCTACAAATTTAGAATCAATAATTTCTATTAATGTGTCACTTAGTAGCTTAGGTATCACTTTCACCATCACATACCTGAAATTGAGGCTCCTACTGTGGAGTCTCTAGTTATGGACTTTATTCTCCCAGAGTACTGTGTATTTGACTTCCATAATGGCACCTAACCGGTTTGTAATTTGCTTTCTAGTTTGTTTTTCACCAGGCAATGAGATTGTTGAATATAGAATATTCAGTTAATATTCTTTGACTAAATGTTTTGTTTTCAAGTACATTTTAATGGAAGATTGGTCTAGGGCAGGATAGATTCTGTTTATCACTCACTCTGCCATTTCACATGCAAGTGACAGTTTTTACTGCTTCTTTTTTTCCTTTTCAGACAACTGATCAATACTGGATTCCATGTTTACATGATGAAACTGAGAAACTATTTCGTAAGGTAAAATAAACAAATATTATGTTTTGTCAGTCCATGGGCTTGACGAAAGATACTTTTAAGACAAGTGATAAAACACAGATAAGGATTTTTGTGAATTGTGTTGACTTAAGTGTGATATGACCAATAATTTGAGACTTCTGAAAAAGCATATGCTAAAGAATCTTCATTGAAAATGAGGCTTATAATAAATTTGATTTATTTTCAGTTAGTCCGATTGGATAACCTTTTTGCCTATTGGAATGTGAAGTCTCAGTTGTTTTATCTTAGTAATTATGATGAATCACTGGTAAGTAAAATTTTTTGATATGTGCATATATATCTTTGATATCATATTTTGCATAGTTTTATTCTTTGTCATTTATCTAACATACTGTAGATAATATGTTAGTCAGTGGTCCTTTTTTTCCTAGGCAAAATACATTAACATTTCCAGCAGTAGGTGAATATACATGTTTGTACATAGACATATATAAACATACCTTTTTGGTATAACTGATATGAAACATTTGTTAGTTATGTGTGCAACATAATGTTTTGATATTTGTATATATTGCAAAATGATCAACACAATAAGTCTAGTTAATATCCATCACCATATGTAATTATACAGTTGTTTTTCTTGTGATGAGAACTTGTAAGATTTACTCATAACAACTTTCAAATATGCAACACAGTATTATTAATGATAGTCACCATGCTGTATATTACATCTCCATGAGTTAATAAATAGTTATTTTATAACTGAAAGTTTGGACTTTTTGACTCCCTTTGTCAATATTTTTTCCCATCCTATCAGTACCTCCCTCTGCCACTTCCTGCAACCAGTGATCTGTTCTCTATATTTTTTTTTCTTCTAAATTCCACATAACAGTGAGATAGTACNATGAGTCAGCTCTTCGCATGAGGTGGCCAAAGTACTGGAGTTTCAGCTTTAGCATCATTCCTTCCAAAGAAATCCCAGGGCTGATCTCCTTCAGAATGGCTGATTGGATCTCCTTGCAGTCCAAGGGACTCTCAAGAGTCTTCTCCAACACCACAGTTCAAAAGCATCAGTTCTTCGGCGCTCGGCCTTCTTCACAGTCCAACTCTCACATCCATACATGACCACAGGAAAAACCATAGCCTTGACTAGATGGACCTTAGTTGGCAAAGTAATGTCTCTGCTTTTGAATATGCTATCTAGGTTGGTCATAACTTTTCTTCCAAGGAGTAAGCGTCTTTTAGTTTCATGGCTGCAGTCACCATCTGCAGTAATTTTGGAGCCCCCCAAAATAAAGTCTGACACTGCTTCCACTGTTTCCCCATCTATTTGCCATGAAGTGATGGTTCCAGATGCCATGATCTTCATTTTCTGAATGTTGAGCTTTATGCCAACTTTTTCGCTCTCCTCTTTCACTTTCATCAAGAGGCTTTTTAGTTCCTCTTCACTTTCTCATAAGGGTGGTATCATCTGCATATTTGAGGTTATTGATATTTCTCCTGGCAATCTTGATTCCAGCTTGTGTTTCTTCCAGTCCAGCCTGTCTCATGATGTACTCTGCATATAAGTTAAATAAGCAGGGAGACAATATACAGCCTCGACGTACTCCTTTTCCTATTTGGAACCAGTCTGTTGTTTCTTGCAGTTCAAGGGACTCTCAAGAGTCTTCTCCAACACCACAGTTCAAAAGCTTCAATTCATCAACACTCAGTTGTCTTTATAGTCCAATTCTCACATCCATACATGACTACTGGAAAAACTATAGCTTTGACTAGATGGCCTTTGTCAGCAAAGTAATGTTCTGCTTTGTAATATGCTGTCTAGCTTGGTCATAGCTTTTCTTCCAAGGAAGAAGCGTCTTTTAATTTCATGGGTGCAATCACCATCTGCAGTGATTTTGGAGCCCCCCAAAATAAAGTTTGTCACTGTTTGCATAGTGATGGGACCAGATCCCATGTTCTTAGTTTTGTAAATGTTAAGCTTTTTTACTCTCCTCTTTCACTTTTATCAAGAGGCTTTTTAGTTGTTTTTTGTTTTCTCCTACAAGGGTGATGTCATCTGTATATCTGAGGTTAATGATATATCTCCTGGCAATCTTCATTCCAGCTTGTGCTTCATGCAGTGCAGCATTTCTCTGCATATAAGTTAAATAAGCAGAGTGACAATACACAGCCTTGATGTACTCCTTACCCAATTTGAAACCTGTTTGTTGTTCCATGTCCAGTTCTAACTGTTGCTTCTTGACCTGCATATAGATTTCTCAGGAGGCAGGTAAGATGTTCTGGTATTCCTATCTCTTTCAGAATTTCCCACAGTTTATTGTGATATGCACAGTCAAACTTTGGCATAGTCAATAAAGCAGAATTAGGTGTTCCTGGAACTATGTTACTTTTTCAATGATCCAGTGGATGTTGGCAATTTGATCTCTGGTTCCTTTGACTTTTCTAAATCCAGCTTGAACATCTGGAAGTTCACAGTTCATGTACTATTGAAGCCTGGCTTTGAGAAATTGGGGCATAACTTTGCTAGCATGTGAGATGAGTGAAATTGTGTGGTAGTTTGCGCATTCTTTGGCATTGCCTTTCTTTGGGATTGGAATGAAAACTGTCCTTCTCTAGTCCTGTGGCCACTGCTGAGTTTTCCAAATTTGCTGACATATTGATTGCTGTACTTTCACTACATCATCTTTTAGGATTTGAAATAGCTCAAATGGAATTCCATCACCTCCACTAGCTTTGTTCATAGTCATGCTTCTTAAGGCCCACTTGACTTTGCATTCCAGGATGTCTGGCTCTAGGTGAGTGATCATACTATTGTGATAATCTGGGTCACGAAGATCTCTTTTGTAAAGTTCTTCTGTGTATTCTTGCCATCTCTTCTTAATGTCTTCTGCTTCATACCATTTCTGTCCTTTGTAGTGCCCATCTTTGCATGAAATATTCCCTTGCTATCTCTAATTATCTTGAAGAGATCTCTAGTCTTTCCCATTCTATTGTTTTTCTCTATTTCTTTGCTTTGATCATTAGGAAGACTTTCTTATCTCTCCTTGCTATTCTTTGGAACTCTGCATTCAAATGGGTCTATCTTTCCTTTTCTCCTTTACCTTACACTTCTCTGCTTTTCTCAGCTCTTTGTGCAGCCTCTTAGATGACTGTTTTGCCTTTTTGAATTACTTTTTCTGAGGATGGTCTTGATCACTGCTTCTGTACAATGTCATGGACCTCTGTCCAAAGTTCTTTAGGTACTCTGTCTAATTCCTTGAATCTATTTGTCACTTCTACTATATAATCATAAAGGATTTGATTTAGATCATACCTAAATGCTCTGCTGATTTTCCCTAGTTTCTTCAATTTAAGCATGAATTTGGCAATAAGGAGCTCATAAACTGTGTAAAGCTTCTCCATTTTTGGCTGCAAAGAACATAGTCAAACAGATTTTGGTGTTGAGCATCTGGTGATGTCCTTGTATAGAGTCTTCTCTTGTGTTGTTGGAAGACGGTGTTTGCTGTGACCAGTGCATTCTCTTGGTAAAACTCTGTTAGCCTTTGCCCTGTTTCATTTTGTACTCCAAGGCCAAATTTGCCTCTTATTCCAAGTATCTCTTGACTTCCTACTTTTGCATTCCATTCCCATGTAATGAAAAGGACACCTTTCGGGATATTAATTCTAGAGGTCTTGTAGGTCTTCATAGAGCCATTCAACTTCTTGCTTGGGCATTGACTTGTGATATTGAATGTCCTATATTTTTCGGTCAATGGCATTTATATCCAATGATATTAATATGCATATAAGATTGTAAAACAATGAGGTGGTCCATAAAATGTATTCTTTGCTTCTCAGTTAATTCTTTAGTAAAGCAGGGAAATATGAAAAACATAAAAAATAGTTTATGATATGCATTTTCATAATAAGCAACAGCTGTTATTATTAATTTATGATTGTTTTCTCTCTGTTTTGGGCCCTTTGACCTCAAGAACACTGGTTTATTCAATTCTCTATTTCCTATGTCTATCACAATTCCTTGATAACCTTGAAAAATCTTGCTATATGTCATATGTGCCATTTCTAACAAATATAAGGTGAAATCCTCAGGTATTTTTCCTACAAAGTTTTAAAAATCATAAAATTGATGGAAGTGACTTGAAAAGTGATGGGCCTAAGTAGTTGCTCAGTAAATATGATTTATAATTATTATCCTTAATCTTTTTCTCTAGTGTACCATTTTTCTTATGTGTTATTAAAATGGATAATTGGTACCAGATATTTATTTGATTGTCTATTCTTCAGCCCTAAAGGGACTTGATGATAGGTCTCTAGTTTGAGTAAGGAAAGTATTGCAGGGAAACTGTCATATATTCTTAAAATACTCATTGGAAAGTTATCTTGGAAACAGAAAGATAAAAGGTAATAGCTACACCTTAGAACATGTGTGCATTTGAAAGACAATTATCTTTGCTTAAGCTTTTAGCCAGATGTTTTGGGTCCAATGATAAGATGAGTTTATATTACCCTCTTCTTCTTCTCTTTCCTCTTTTCCATCTCATCTAATTTTCTGGTTAGACTGTCCCAGAGGAGATCTCAGAGGGGTCCAATGTGAAAGGAAGTAGCATTTTAATCACATTTTTCTGTGTGCAAGGGCCTTCCCATATCCAATCGCACTTTAGTGTCAAGGTGCTTTATATATTATTCAACAATGACTACAGTTAGTAGTTTAGGTTCAAAGAAACTAAATCATTGGCTTAAATGAGAATAGTCAAGTCAAGATTTGAACCTTAGTCTCTCTTTCTTTGAAATGCTTCCTCTCTCCAGGATTTCGTACTTCCTCTGGGTTTGTCATCTGTTTTCATAACATCTGCCCAGGTATTGCTAATGAAATTGTCTACATAGTACAAGGAATATATGGGCAAGTGGGCCTGGATTTCTTTGTTAATTACATTTTCCTTATCTCTTAGGTATCCTGCCAAGGCTTTGACTCATCCAGGTGATGACCTTTTGAGAAACACAGACTTTAGTCTGCCAGTTTCTAAGTAGCCCTCCTAATGAATAACTCATGGACAGCCTGTGGCTTCACAGGAACTAGAATGAGAATGTGCAAAATGTATCACTTAAAGAATGTGTCTAATAATTGAGCTAATTGCAGTATGTCATTTAGTTATCAGGAGCATTCTATTTTTCTTTTTGGTTTGAGTTCTCCAGTAAAAAAAGGAAAAAGAAAAAGGTAAACCATGCCATTTTTTGTTTATTTGCCAATGCATATTTTAGAAAAACATCTTCTGAGGAAGGTGATATCAATGTGCTTATTAGGACTTTGTAAAATAGATTATAAAATCAGGGACATGAAAAAGAGAGCCTTGGGAAGATACTGAATAATCTCATAAAACCACCAATCCACATCAGGAGAGGTGGGCTTGACCACTGGACGAACTGTTGAGATGTTGACATTTTGGGAGCTCTCAGTTTTGTGCCTTGACATCTATCTGCATGACAGTTTTATGTATCTTACTTTCTGTACATGACAGGTTTTTTTTTTTTTTCCTTTTTCTTTTTCTCAATATGATGGAAAGGACAGCACCTGACAATTCTTAGTAGTATACCTTTAACCTCTTTTTCCTATGTCCAATAATAAGTCTGAGAAGGGAGTTTTCAGCACAGCCCATGTCTAGTTCTAGGGCAAAGTGGTCAGTGGGAGTCAGGATGATTGACCTAATTTGCATAAGGTGATCATTTATGAGCTAAGAAACTAGGAGATGGGGTCAGGCAAGTTCCTATGTAGTCCCACCTGAAGATTATATGGACAAGGTGGGGAGAAGTCACGAGAGTGGTATCTGACAATAGCAGCAAGGTGGCAATGGCAGTGTAGGGATCACTGGGGTAAAAGGACAATATGCCTTATCTTCCCCATCCCTGCTGTGTGCCCAGACAAAGCTGTGGCTCCTTCAGTAAGACTGCTAACTTTCAGGACTGTGGGTACTTCTCTCTGCTAAAGAGCATTTCCCAAATTGCAAGGGGGGAAACCAAGATTCAGTAATGAGCTCGGAACTTGGAGCATCACAGCTACTGAGTATTCTGGGTTCTTTTATCTAGATGAGTGGTTGCAAACAAGGTATAATTTAGAGAATTTCAGGAAATTGTCTGTGTTTAGCATTGTACTTCTCAAAATCCTAGAGTGTTATCAATGAATTTTAAAACCAATATCAGGGTATGAAGGAAAATAGTGACTTCGGGTACTCTAATTTTAGCTGCCCATTCACATTTCACATAACCTAACAAGGGTCACTAACCTATGCTGGTGGGACAGTATACCAAACTAAAATCTTCTAACACCTTAAAACTGTTTTCTTTTTTGCATAAACACTCTATAAGTATAAAATGAATACGATATAAAAGTGAATGCTCTATATAATGTGTGTTTTCTCCAATTGGTTCATCTCTCTTAATTTTTTTCACCTCTCTGAGTTCATATATGTGCACTGTCTGGCCCCTTTCTCTTTGAATCTATACGCTCAGAACTCATTTTGAAGAGTTCTTCTTCCAGCTTGAGTGTGAATGCTTCCATTAACAACTTCTCTAATCCATACTCAGACTTCTGCATTATCAGATGGTCTTAATTGGTAGTGAATCATTCCTTATATTGATATGAATCTGTCACCTTTTAACTTTCTAATAATGATCATTGTTCTCCTTTCTATGGCCATCAGGAAGGATCTTTTTCTCCTGAATATGGAATGCAATAGAAAGTTTGAAGCTATCCCTGCCTTTCTACTTGACAGCGTAGCTACCCTATGCTTAATTTTGCAGACCTTTCAAGCTTTGCTTTTTTTCCTGATAAAAACTCTCATTGAATGTGTTTCCCTCTATCCTACCTTAAGGGCTTGAAACGTATCATCACACCATTGTCACAATGTAGTCAATGTCTGCTTCTCCAATAAACTGTATACACCAGGTAAGTACAGGGACTTCTCTCCTTTTCACTATTGCCACTAAATGCCTATTGCAGTTCCTGGTATATTGGAATTGTTCATTGGATGTTTTGATGAGCAAATGAAGAGTAGCTCTTCATTATCACTGCGAATAGGTCACCTATCACCCAAGTGAGAAAATGTTAATGTAAATATTAAATTGGAAACAAATGCTATATTTATTGAAAACTTCCTAGTCTATATTTAAAATTGAACTAAATCTTGAAACTATATTAGTTATTCAAGGGTACACTTTTGTATTTTTCCAATCTGAGGGAGAAAGCTGAGTTGAATTCTACTTTCAACATTCCACTTTCTTCTCTTAGGCTTTTCACAAAGGCTGCATTTTGCTTCTGTCAATATTGGTATAAACTCAGTAAATTCCTTCTCTTCACTTGCCCCTCATGTACCATTAACTGCATTTCCTTCTGAGAGTTCTACTAAAATTTTCTGCATCTCATCATCCCTCTGCTGCTGATTTTGAAAGATCAACTAAGGTGAAGATGGCTTGAACCAAATCCAGTTCTGATGATGCAACTTTATTGTATGTGGTTTAAAAATATAATCTTGAAGAACATTTAACTTTCATTCTCCCATGCTTTGATGGCTCAGTAAGACCTGAAGGCGAAAAGTCTTGCATCCCACTCTGAAAGTCTTCATTAACCTTATAAAACTGCATTAATTGCATATTTATTTGTGTGATTATTTGAATTGTCTGCCTCCTCCACTAGACAGTTTCATATCCTCTAAGGGAGCATGGACCATATCTATTTTAATCTCACTCCACCTGCAACCACTAAGGGATAAGGAGTTCAGGAAAAAATGTACTGAATGACTGGGTAAATTGTAATTCCCAATTCATGAGTTTGTAGAAAAATTCTCTTTTGCAGCCTCTTTTTTAGTTCTTCTTGCATGCCATCTATGAGGTCTTTTGCTCAGCTATTTAACTTCACTCAGGAAAAAACACTTTACTAGCTGATTCACTTTCTGGAAATTTCTTTTTTCAGCTCATAATTTCTAGGTCTCTAATTTCAGTTAATTCTAAAAGGTTCAGACTTTCTCCATTTATATGAATTTGTCCTAAATATCTGATAGAGCTGTATGATAATCCTACCATAGACTCTAACACTGTACTGTGCTTAGTTGCTCAGTGCTGTCCAACTCTTTGTGAGTCTATGGACTGTAGCCCACCTGGCTCCTCTGTCCGTGGGATTCTCCAGGCAAGAATACTGGAGTGGGTTGCCATGCCCTCCTCCAGGGAATCTTCCCAACCCAGGGATCAAACCCAGGTCTCCCATTTTGCAGGTAGATTCTTGGCCATCTGAGCCACCAGGGACATTTTCAGGCAGTTACCCATTTATTTATTTCTCTCACCCACCGCCCTTCTTCATGGGGAAAAAAAAAAAAAGCTTGAGAATAGGGAACCCTTTCTTATTCAATACTCTAAACACTTAAAACAGTCCTTCGAGAAGTTCACCTTGTGGATGAGTGCTAAGTCACTTCAGTCGTATCTTTTCGCGACTCTATGGACTATAGCCCATCAGGCTTCTCAGTCCATGAGATTCTCCAGGCAAGAATACTGGAGTGGGTTGCCATGCCCTTATCCAGGGGATCTTGCTGACCCGGGGATCAAACCTCTGTCTCCTGAATTGGAGGCAGATTCTTTACCACTGAGCTACTGGGGAAGCCCAATATAGTAATAAAAGTGAATCCTTAAATTTGCAAAAAAATGTTTTAGTTTATAAATAATTTTATTTTCTTATTCCTCTGTAAATACTTCAATGAATTCTATCATTTGAAGGTAAAAATAGCAACATACTTTCTCTTTGTCAATATTCCTTGTCTTTTTTTGGTTTGACAAACGCAGCAGATCATACATGTGTAATTGTAGAGAAAGACTGAAGGGAACCAGGGGGCATCTTTCACAGGAAGCAGCCCATCAGGCAGCATTAGCCATTTCTGGTAAGAAGATGTCTGTGCTACAAAGACTACAACTGAACATTTCCATAGTAACTCCTACTCAACTACAATTGTGGTATAACATGTACCTCAGCATTCTGGAGAGCAAGTATCTAGCAAAAAGGATGTATTACGTTTTAGTGATCTTTAAAGTGGTGTGTGTGTGTGTGTGTGTGTGTGAGAGAGAGAGAGAGAGAGAGAGAGAGGAAGGGAGGGAGGGAAGGAGAGAGAGGGAGACGGAAATTTTAACTGATAGTTTGATTTTCCGTAACTCTTAGATTGTTGACAAGCAATTCAAATTTGGGGAAATGTTGTATAATAAGTATATTCAATTTACGTAATAACCTATATAATAGTATGGTCATTCCAAACCATCTTCCAACACCAAGCTTCTGGAAAAATGACTCAATATGCCTTATCTTCTTTTTCTTATTGTTTACTAAAGTGTCTGGCATGAGGTCCACTCTGATTTCAGTCTAGAAGTAATTTATTCAACTTGCAATAGAGATTAATACAATAGAGTCTAATATATTCAATATTTGAAAATACATGACCTAGAGAATATACAATCAAGTAATCTTGTGAGTTAATATAGTCATCATCACCATCATTGTTGGAAATCTTCCTTTTCTCTGTAGTAATACTCAATCTGACTTCAAAATCCAAGGACAATTGAAAAGCACCATTACATTTACAGTTAGTAATAAGACAACTACCTGCCTGTATGAGTGAGGAAAATCAATTAACCTCTCTCAGGAAAGGAATCCTGGTTAAAAATGAGGCCAAAGATTCTTTTGTCACCTCCATATTAAGGAGCAAATTAGATCATTCTAAATGGGAAGTTTTCTGCAGCATGAAGTGTTGTTCAAATACAGGCTATGATGACATCTCTCTGAAAACAATGACATAGGGCAAGAGCAGGGATCACTGGATCGTCCCATCTGCCTGCTCAGAGTGCTAGACCTAACCTCCACTGCATTTGCTTTGTTGCATCCATTGTAACCACATTTGAAAACTCGTTGCTCCTTGAATACTTCACACATTTCCACGTGTCCATGTCTTTCTATACTCTTTTCCTCTGCCTAAATATTCTGTTTAATCTCTACCACTGATCTACTCTGTTAACTTCTGCTCTTCTTCCAAATCTCACTCCTTCTTTGCTGCTCTTTAAGTATGTCATCCCGGGGAAGGCAATGGCACCCCACCCCAGTACTCTTGCCTGGAAAATCCAGTGGACGGAGTAGCCTGGTGGGCTGCAGTCCATGGGGTCGCTAACAGTCGGACAGACTGAGCGACTTCACTTTCACTTTTCTCTTTCATGCATTGGAGAAGGAAATGGCAACCCACTCCAGTATTCTTGCCTGGAGAATCCCAGGGATGGGGGAGCCTGGTGGGCTGCCGTCTATGGGGTCACACAGAGTCGGACACGA
>SJYX01006109.1:0-62685 GCA_006410675.1 Oreotragus oreotragus | reverse complement strand
GGGAGCCTGGCGGGCTGCTGTCTATGGGGTCACACAGAGTCGGACACGACTGAAGCGACTTAGCAGCAGTAGCAGCAGGATAAATAATGGTAGAGTCAATACTGAAATAAAAAAACAAATGAATAAACACATGAGTGAGAAGGGAAAGTTCTTCCTTAGAATAGAAATGCCAGCTAATAAATGCAGGAGCAGTAAAGAAAAGGACAGAATATTACCAATTGGCAACCCTCAGACTAATAACTGTTTCAGACAAGAACCATGAGTGCTAAAACTTGTGGGTAAGTGTCTGATGATAAACTAAAATATTATATATGAAAAAAGAGCATTTTATGGTGGAGAACGTGCCTGACACCACCATAATCAAGAGATCAAAGTTCAATACCGGGACAAAGTGAGAGCACCTGATACAGTGCTTTAAGGACAAAAGGCCATTTCTGTGACAGTCCATCCAAAACATATCTGAACCATATCAGGAGGAAACAGACAAACCCACATGGAGGGACATTCTCTAAAGAGATGGCCTGACTTTTTGAAAAATGTCAAGGTCACAAAAGATAAAGAAAGACTGAGGAACTGCTTCAGATCAAAGAAAAGTGAAGAGTGGGGGTACAGTTCAGTGCAATCTTGGGCCAGGAAAAAATAAAAATTTTTTTTTCTTTTTGCTATAAAAGACATTAGTGGTAAGTTTGAAAAAACATTCTATGATTAGACAATTAACACAGAATATCAGTGTTAAATTTCCTGATACTATTAAACCATGTCTATGTAAGAAAATGACCTTGGATTTCAGAAAAGAAACACTGAAGTACTTAGGGGTACTTCATATGTCCATATGTACAACTTATCCTCAAAAAGATCAAGAAAAAACAGAACAGTGAGAGAGACAAGTGTTGGTGTGAATGTAGCAAAGAGAACTCTTGTGCAGTCTTAGCAAGAAGGTAACTTGCTGCAGCCACTATGGAAAACACTATGGAGGTGCCTCCAAAAATTAGAAATGGAACCATCATATAAGCCAGCAATTCCACTTCTGCATATTTCCCCAAAGAAAATTAAACCATTAATTTTAAAAGACATAGTGCACCCCTAAGCATTCTTTACAATAGCAAATATATGCAAGCAACCTAAGTGCCCATCCATGGATGAATGGATAAAGAAGATACGGTATACATATAGAATGGAAGTTTACTCAGCCATAAGAATGAATGAAATCTCGCCATTTGTGACAACACAGACGGATCTAGAGGGTATTATACCAAGTGACATAAGTCAGATGGAGAAACAAACACCATATATTTCATTTATCTGTGGAATCTTAAGAAACAAACAGAAACTGACTCAGATTCAGAGAACAAACTGGTTCCCCGAATGCCAGAGAGGATGGGGATGAACTGCGCCGCGGGGGAACAGAGCCAGTAATACCATGTCTGCTGGTGACACACGGCTGCCAGGCTGGCCACGGGGCCGTTTTGTTATGTGGACCTGGGACTAACACAGAGACGCAGGTGGACTGCAATTCAATTTCAAGAGAGAAAGAAAGGGGTTTCTCTGGCCGTCCAGTGATTGAGACTCCGCACTCCCACCGCAGCGGGTGAGGGTCAGATCCCTGGGGAGGGAACTAAGATCCTGCCTGCCTCATGGGGCAGCCGAAAAGTAAAATATTAGCAATAAAAAGAAGCGAGAAAGAGAGAAAATAATGAAGTAAAATGTTAATATCTGGGGAACCTGTGTAAAGAGTACTCAAAAATTCTTTGCACTACTTGTGCGACTTCTCTGTAAATCCGAAGAAAATGTATTACATTAAAAAAACATAAAGAAAACACAACCCAAATGCCTATTTGTTTCTGTCCCACCCATTTTTTGACATGTGTGCTATAAAATACATTTATTTTTAACATTATTGGTTTTATACTACAGATAATTTTGTCCTGCTTCTTTCGTTAGATTGTGAACATTATAAAAATCTCAAATGTTCTTCCAGCCTATGAGTACACAGCAGCTTACTGGGTATCTTCACTATTACAAATATCCCCACGATAAATATGACTGACAGCTTTCCAAGATAAAACCTGGTGCACCTCTGATTATTTGCTTAAAATGGGGTTTCCAAATGTATCTTAGAAACGTTTCTGAATCAAAGGGAATAAAGATTTTTAGGACCCTTGACTCACTTTCAAATCATTTTCCACAAAGCAATTTCTTTTCAGCGTTTCTCTGCAGCTTTCCCTTTGCATTCTAACCTGGGGAAGAGGGAGTAATTCCACAAAACACTGCATCCCCATCAGTGTGGAAAGGAAACAGGGTTAAAAAAAAACACACAAAAAAAAACCCTACTGATAAGAATCCATAAGGACACTGGCACCCAAGAAGGGCAGTCTTTCAGCCATTCTTGACGGGCTCGCCTTGATTTCCGACACGAAAACCTTAACTTCCATGGGGACGGAAAGTGGGTGTGCACACAGGCCCCGGAAGCTCCAGCAAGGAGACAGGAGACAAGTGCGTGGCAGAGGGCAGACCCAGAGGAGAGCTCGGAAGGTTTGAAATGACTCCAAGAGGTGCCACGCAGCTCTTCTGGGCTTTAAGAACACACTGGTGGGAGTCGGAACCCCTGCCAAACCCTGGTGGTCCCCTGCCTGCACTTTTCTGCCATCAGCAGACAAGGTCAGTGAGGTCTCTGTCAACCTCTGTCGGTCGGAATGGAAAGACGAAGGCACGTCTGTCCGAGCTCACCTGTCCGCTCTGGTGTGAGGAGTAGCCTGTCCTGTTCCAAATCATCTTACCAGGAAGACAAAGCAAAGTAAACAGGAACCTACCTACCTTTATTTATTCTTTCACAATGTTAAGAACTGTGGGTAGGTTTTGTTTATTTATATGTTAATATTTATAGTATTATGTCAAATTTCCAAATGCCCCCATTCTAGTATTCTCTAGAGAAAGCGAGTAACTACTTTTTCGTCATCTGGTGACTCTTGAATTCCTACACTTCAATCACATCAAAGGAAAGAAACCAAGACTACTTTCCAAAAGGAATATTTGAATTGCAACTAAAAATTGTGACTTTTCTGACTAGGAGTGGTTTCACAGAGAAGGGGCTGTAACACAGAGGGGAGTGAAATAGCCCCATCTTTCCTTTGATTTCTCTCTCATCCATTGCTTTATAAAACAGAAAAACTGGGGCAGGGGGACACAGTGAAAGGGTCTGGGACTTGGCAGGACTTTAGTGAACCAAACCTGCAGACTGGTTTCACCACCGCGAGCCTGAATCACTTCTCATCTTGGCCAACCAGGTGTTTTTTGTTTTTTGTTTAACCAGGTGGTTTTTTAATCCTTGTTTGGCTTTTACTTAAACGATGCCTGGGGCAACACTGTGAAGAATCACAGAAACGCTGACAGTGATGCTGATTTGAAGACAACCGTCCAGAGGGAAACTGCCCTGAGGAGAAACCGCTCCACTCATATAAAGAGTGGGTCCTCCATGCCCACGTACCCAGCACCATGCTAACTAAACAGGAGAAGACAAACTAGGTCAGGAGATGCCCTTCTTTCTATGGCAAGAGATGGGACACACAGTTACTTCCCTGCCAAAACGAACAGTGCAGGTTCTGGCCAGCGCAGTTCACGGTTGGGCAGAGGCTGGCTTAGGATGGCTTCCTACTGGGAGAGGGTGCAAAATGGCAGAGATGAAGGAATCGGGGAGGGGGTGAGTGAAGAGGAACCAGAAGGGCCTGCAGGTAAAGTGGGGTCATAGCTCTAAATAAAATCAGCTCAAAATTGCTCTGCCACTTACAGTTCTATGACTGTGGGCAAAACTTGACTTCCCTCCGCTGCTTGCCCATCTAAAATAGAGAATCATCACTATTAATAATTCCAAAGGGCTGCTGGGAGGATAATATGGGTAAAGCTGCAGAGAATGCATGGCAGGCGCCCAAAGATCGTCAGCGGATCACTTCTTCAGGGCAGAAGCAGATTAAAAATAAACCACATCGGGCACTCCCTGGTGGTTCAGTACTTAGGACTCCATGCGTTCACTCCCAAGGCCTAGGACCCTTGACTCACTTTCAAATCATTTTCCACAAAGCAATTTCTTTTCAGCGTTTCTCTGCAGCTTTCCCTTTGCATTCTAACCTGGGGAAGAGGGAGTAATTCCACAAAACACTGCATCCCCATCAGTGTGGAAAGGAAACAGGGTTAAAAAAAAACACACAAAAAAAAACCCTACTGATAAGAATCCATAAGGACACTGGCACCCAAGAAGGGCAGTCTTTCAGCCATTCTTGACGGGCTCGCCTTGATTTCCGACACGAAAACCTTAACTTCCATGGGGACGGAAAGTGGGTGTGCACACAGGCCCCGGAAGCTCCAGCAAGGAGACAGGAGACAAGTGCGTGGCAGAGGGCAGACCCAGAGGAGAGCTCGGAAGGTTTGAAATGACTCCAAGAGGTGCCACGCAGCTCTTCTGGGCTTTAAGAACACACTGGTGGGAGTCGGAACCCCTGCCAAACCCTGGTGGTCCCCTGCCTGCACTTTTCTGCCATCAGCAGACAAGGTCAGTGAGGTCTCTGTCAACCTCTGTCGGTCGGAATGGAAAGACGAAGGCACGTCTGTCCGAGCTCACCTGTCCGCTCTGGTGTGAGGAGTAGCCTGTCCTGTTCCAAATCATCTTACCAGGAAGACAAAGCAAAGTAAACAGGAACCTACCTACCTTTATTTATTCTTTCACAATGTTAAGAACTGTGGGTAGGTTTTGTTTATTTATATGTTAATATTTATAGTATTATGTCAAATTTCCAAATGCCCCCATTCTAGTATTCTCTAGAGAAAGCGAGTAACTACTTTTTCATCATCTGGTGACTCTTGAATTCCTACACTTCAATCACATCAAAGGAAAGAAACCAAGACTACTTTCCAAAAGGAATATTTGAATTGCAACTAAAAATTGTGACTTTTCTGACTAGGAGTGGTTTCACAGAGAAGGGGCTGTAACACAGAGGGGAGTGAAATAGCCCCATCTTTCCTTTGATTTCTCTCTCATCCATTGCTTTATAAAACAGAAAAACTGGGGCAGGGGGACACAGTGAAAGGGTCTGGGACTTGGCAGGACTTTAGTGAACCAAACCTGCAGACTGGTTTCACCACCGCGAGCCTGAATCACTTCTCATCTTGGCCAACCAGGTGTTTTTTGTTTTTTGTTTAACCAGGTGGTTTTTTAATCCTTGTTTGGCTTTTACTTAAACGATGCCTGGGGCAACACTGTGAAGAATCACAGAAACGCTGACAGTGATGCTGATTTGAAGACAACCGTCCAGAGGGAAACTGCCCTGAGGAGAAACCGCTCCACTCATATAAAGAGTGGGTCCTCCATGCCCACGTACCCAGCACCATGCTAACTAAACAGGAGAAGACAAACTAGGTCAGGAGATGCCCTTCTTTCTATGGCAAGAGATGGGACACACAGTTACTTCCCTGCCAAAACGAACAGTGCAGGTTCTGGCCAGCGCAGTTCACGGTTGGGCAGAGGCTGGCTTAGGATGGCTTCCTACTGGGAGAGGGTGCAAAATGGCAGAGATGAAGGAATCGGGGAGGGGGTGAGTGAAGAGGAACCAGAAGGGCCTGCAGGTAAAGTGGGGTCATAGCTCTAAATAAAATCAGCTCAAAATTGCTCTGCCACTTACAGTTCTATGACTGTGGGCAAAACTTGACTTCCCTCCGCTGCTTGCCCATCTAAAATAGAGAATCATCACTATTAATAATTCCAAAGGGCTGCTGGGAGGATAATATGGGTAAAGCTGCAGAGAATGCATGGCAGGCGCCCAAAGATCGTCAGCGGATCACTTCTTCAGGGCAGAAGCAGATTAAAAATAAACCACATCGGGCACTCCCTGGTGGTTCAGTACTTAGGACTCCATGCGTTCACTCCCAAGGCCGGGGTTCAGTCCTTGGCTGGGAACTGAGATCCCACAAGAAGAGTGGCACAGGGTGGGGGATAGGGCATCCTCTCCACCGCATCTACTGTGGGAAACCCATTCTCAGCAATCAGACCATCAAGATTCCAGAAGAGGTTGACATCACTCTCTCTGAAGGGATGCACAATGATTGTGAAGGGCCCCTGGGCCACCCAGCAGAGGGTCTTCAATCACTTTAATGTAGAACTCAGCCTCTTTGGAAAGGAAAAGAGGCTCCGGGGTAATGAATGGTGGGGAGACAGGAAGGACCTGGCCATCACTGGCATTCTCTGTAGTCACACACAGAACAAGATCAAGAGTGTCGCACTGGGCTTCCATTATAGGATCAGGTCTCTGTACGTCCATTTCCCTATCCACACGATCATTCAGGAGACTTGCTCTCTTGTCAAAGTCCGAAATTTCTTGCGCAAAAGGCAACTCCACAAGGTTTGGACGTGGCCTGACGGTGCCTGTTTGCTATCTCAAGCCCATGGAGATGAGGTAATTCTTGAAGGAGGTGGCAGTGGAAGTGCGTCCAATTCAGCTGCTTCGACTCAGCAAGCCCCAGCTGAAAAGCAAGGCTGTCAGACTCATTTTTGGATGGCATCTTATCGTTTCTGACAGAGGAACGGTTCAGCAGACTGATGAATAAAATCTAAGCTATCTGGCTAAAGAAACAGCAAGTCTATGTTTCAGCTTGGGGCTGTTACTATGAATACTGCAGACTTAAAACAACAAGCGTTTATGTCTCATAATTCTGCAGGGTGGGAAGGTCTTGGTATCAGAGCAGGAGCAGACTCCACGTCTGGCGAGAGCCCACTGTGTGTTTTGTAGACAGCTGCTCTCTTATATTCTCACATGGCAGAGTAGAGAAGAAGCAGTTAATCATTTTCAGGGTTAGGATTTCAACACTGATTTTTATGGGGACACAAACATTTAGTCCATAACAGACTGATTTATCTGGTTTTTGTTTTTCCTTTGGTTGCTTGTGATTTGATGTCATATCTAAGAAACCACTGCAAAATCCAAGATCATGAAGATTAACCCTTACTTTCTTCTAAGATCTTCACAGTTTGGCTTTAACATTAAGATCTTTGATCCATCTTGAGTTGATTTCTGTATATGGTGTGAGGCAAGGGTTCGGCTTCTTTCTTTCACATGTGGATATCTGGTTGTCCCAGCACTATTTTTTCCCTATTGCATGGCCCTGACACCTTTGTCAAAAAGGAAAAAAAAAACAATTAATCATACACAAATGTGTTAAGTTCTGGAGGCTCAATTCTATTCCGTTGATCTATCCGTTATCTATCCTTATAACAGGACCACACTGTCTTAATTATTGCAGCTGTGAAATAAGTTTTGCAATTAGTATGTATGAGTCTTCCAAGTGTGATCTTTTCCAAGATTGTTTTGGCTCTTTGGGGTTCCTTGAAATTCTGTAGTAATCTCAGAATCAGCTTTTCCATTTCTGCATAAAAAGCCATTGGGATTTTGATAGAGACTGCACTGAGCCTGTACATTGCTTGGAGCAGAGTGAGGATAATGCCACTTTAATATTAAGTCTTCCAATCCATGAAGAGGAATACCTTTCCATTTAAGTCTTCTTCATTTCCTTTCAGCAAGGTTTTGCAGTTTTTAGTGCAAAAGTCTGGCATCTCCTTGTTTAAATTCATTTCTAAGTATTTTGTTCTTTTTGATCCTACTATAAATGAAATTATTTTAATTTCCTCTTTGGACTGCTTGCTGCTAATGGATTTTTAACCGTAGGACAAATAAACATTCCATGAGTCCAGATATAAAAATGGGAGGGAAAGAACAAGCCTTTCTCACAGTAGAGTTCCAACTAATAAAGGTATTAGAAGGAAAGAGGAAGAGACAGGACTACCATCAGAGAAACACCACAGGTCAGAACTACTGCAGGTAAGACCCATCAATGGATGTGTTAAAATCGGTGGGCAAAAAGTTCTGAGGCAGGGTAGGCTGGGGAGGACAGGATTTACATAGTCTCAAAGTTATCTCCTCCAAGATACCTAAAAAACTGCAAACGGAAAAAATAAAAACTTCACAGTGGAAAACCGCCACAGACACCACCCTAATCAAGAGGTAAAGGTAGGCATCAGCAGTAATGTGCCCCTGAGACAAGACACTGAGAACACACCACCAGCTTTGTTGTGCTCTTGCCACAAATGCATAACCTCCCAACAATCACAAGAAAGCACTGGTCAAACCCAACAATGGACTGGCCCTCTCCTAAAGCATCAAGGTTATGAAAGGAGAATTGTTAGCGACTGGAGGAGACTCAGGACACCTGACGAGTTGGGGCATTGTGGGATCCTGGGTGAGAGCCTGGAGTAGAGAGATGATGAGTGGAAAGACAAGTGAAATTCTCATGAGGGGTGGAGCTTCCTTCAAGGACTGGCATTCTTCAGGCCATGCCCAACTTGCTGACTACTTGTGAAGACAAAGTTTTACTGGAACACGGTCATGCTCGTCCATTTACAGATGATCCATGGCTGCTTTCTCACTAAAGCAACAGACTTGGTAGCCGGGGCAGAGGCCTTCTGGCCCATGAAGCCTCAAGGGTTCACTGTCTGATCCTTTACAGGAGAAGTGTGTCGACCCCTGGTTTACAGTTCATGATGCCGTGCTGAACTTAACTGCCTGTTCTTGCTAATTTTATTATGATTTTGTAAGATGCTAACATCAGGGGAAGCTGGGTGAGGAATATAAGAACACTCGCAACTATTTCTGCAATTTTCTGTAAGTCGAAAATTGGTTAAAAAGTAAAAAAAAAAATCCAGTAGCATCCTTACTGTGAGGCCTTCCTATCAGCCCCCCAAAACACACCTGCTACACCGCTGCCTGTTTCTGCTTCACTGCCTTCCCACCAGAGGACGGTCTTCCTTTTCTTTCGGTAGCCATCAAAGCTGTCCCTTCACAAGCGCCACTTCCTCCATAAAACCTTGGCTCCTGGCTTCATGCCACCCTCAGCTCTGGCACGTGGCAGCCTCTGCCTCAGGTTATAGTTACCTCCATATCTGCTTCTCTCACTGGGATACAAGCTCCTGAAGCTCACATTATGTCTTACTCATCATCTTTGGGCTTCTCCAGCCAGTTTTGAGAATCTGACAACCAGGATTCCTCATAATCGCTGAGCAGCAAGTGTTAATACCTTGATCCTCAAAAAGCCAGCCCTGAGCACTGCAGGGGACAGAAAGGCTGCAGGGTCCTCATCAGCACCTCATGCACTGCCTGTCTGCTCAGCACGCAGAGGGTAGGCCTAGAAACAGCACCCACCCAAAGGGCACCGCGGGTCAAGCACCACGCTAGGCACTTCACAGAAGCTCTTTGGCGCTTATGATTAGCCTGTTTAGGTAAATATTTCACCCATTTCACAGATACAAACCTGAAGACCTAAAGAACCAGCAAATTACTTAAAGTCCCACAGCCAGTAACTCAAAGAGGGAGATTTAATGGCTGTGTGAGATCCTGTCACTGCTCTAGCCATCACTGGCTACCCACAGATGAGCAAGGGGGCAGCCCAATCCTGGTTCACCATCCTCCCAGGTGGTTCCCAGGCTGGCTGGTCACCCCAGGTTCAGCCAGCAGTACATGGTGCCTTTTGGTTCAAAGACTGACTCTCTGCCGCGGCAGCAAGGACCAGGCAGCCACACAAGGCCACTCCGGGCAGCGGCTCCGCACCCAGTGAATGGAGGCCAGCATTCAGAGATGCGGCTGTGCGCTTTCCGGGGCCAGCTTTTATCATGAGGTCAGGCTCAGGCCTCAGATGGCTTTGTTTTGATCCCAGCTCTGCCTGTATTTTGCCTTGACATTAGGCCACGGCTGCCCATTAAAGGCCTGTTGTCAATCAAGTTGTATGAGCACAACTGAAGGTCATTTCCATGACCTTTGCCTGCCGAGTCACATCACGCTTTCAGGTGGCAGGGTTTGGGCAGATGGGTTACCCGAAGTTCACAACAGAGCAGCATGAACGAGTCGGGGAGAATCAGACCCTGTGGGGACAGAAGATCGTCTCACGGTGTCTGTAAAAGCGTCCATGATCATTATACCACCTGCAGGAAACCATGAGCTGCTGAGCTGTGGACTGTCTGACCGACCGTGTTCTCTTAATAGGAGGAAGAAAAATCCAGCTATTGGTCTGATTTTTTTAAAGCAAGTAGTATTAACATTTTCTTTCTAAAGCGTTATTTCTTTGTGGCTGGGCTGGGTCTTCGTTGCTACGGGCGGGCTTTCTCTAGTCTCGCGAGCGGGCTCTGCTCTCAGGTTGCGGCGCACAGGCTTCTCGTCGCGGGGGCCTCCCTTGTTGAGGAGCACGGGCTCTCGGTGTGCAGGCTTCAGCAGCTGAAGGGGGCTCAGCAGTCGGAGCACGCGGGCTTAGATGCTCCGAGGCATGTGGAATCTTCCTGGACCAGGGACTGAACCCATGTTCCCTCCACTGGCAGGCTGATTCTTATCCACTGTGCCACCTGGGAAGTCCTGACATAAAAATCAAGATATAATCCACACATTCCCAAATTCACTCTTTTAAAGTGTACGATTCTGTGGTTTCCAGTATGTTCACCTGCTGTGTAAGTGGCACCACTAGCGACCTCCAGGACATCTTCATCACCCCTTTCCCCCCCACAAAGGAAAGCTGTTCCCGTCAGCAGGCATTCCTACCTCCTGAGGCGTCTTCCCCTCTTTGTTCCAGACATCAGGAAATTCAGGACAAAGCCAGACTCCAGCAGCCATACACTAGCCTTATCCCTAGGTCTCATCATTTTCTATTTAGCTCATCTACTTTACTTTCCTAAATAAATACTAACTGTAACAACAGTTACCACGTTATGAAGCACATACATTGGGACTTTCCACTATTTTCCTCCTCACACCAATGCTCTGAGGTATAGGAGCTATAACTAGCACAGTGATAAGAGTACCTTGTCTAAAGTCAGGGAACTGATAAGCGTTAGAACCAGGATTTAAACCTAGACAAACTGGCATCAGAGCCACTTGATTATCTGTTTGCATGCCCTTCACCACCTTTTCAGGACAAGGCAAAGCTTAAAATGCTACTAATATTATGGAGGGGCAATACAGAAGTTCCTTCCCTTCTTCAATTAAAAAACAATTACTGAATCAGCTACCAAAGGCAGGAGGAACTTGAAACATTTAAAATGTCACAACTAGATGGAAAACTAAAATTGTACCAAAAATCCATATTGTGTCTTAGAATAATCTTTTAAAAATACAGATCAGATCCAATAGTGGCATCTCAGTCAATATGCAGCAGAAAGTTTGGCAAGACACTTGGCAGAGAGAAATCATAGGCACTCACCCTTCACTCATCCCATTAGTGTTTCTGAGGGCCTACCACACGCCTGGCACTGTTCCATGTGCTGGCTGACATACGCGGAAATGGTGGGCATTTCTCTGTCCCTGACAAATCACATTCTATTCCAACCACACTGCCATTAGGGAGAGGGAGAATGAGACTCCTTTTATTATAAGTTACTTCCATATTTGGGCTTCCCAGGTGGTTCAAGATGTTAAAGAATTTGGGCTTCCTAGGTAGGTAAAGAATCTACCTGTAATGTAGGAGATGTGGGTTCGATCCCTGGGTCGGGAAGACACCCTGGAGAAGGGAATGGCAACCCACTCCAGTATTCTTGCCTGGAGAATCCCATGGATGGAGAAGCCTGGTGGGCTACAGTCCATGGGGTCGCAGAGAGTCAGACTCGACTAAATCGATTGAACACGTCCATATTCTTGTTGGAAGCAGATGAAGAAGGAGGAAAAATAAACAGAAAACATTAAAACAGCGAGACTGTATTCTTGAGCAAAGGAAGAGTGATAACGACCCATAGTACCACGGAGAGATCATGAGAGGTGATGGGGGAGGAGTGGGAGGGAGAACTATGGATGCGGGGAGGCCAACTCGAGGGCTGGTGAGGAAGGAAATGACAGGGGCCACAGACAGACCACAGTAGTGGAAGGGGATTCAAAGACCAAAAACTGTCGGGACTGAGTGCTGGTGGCAACCCAGAGTGAATGTGAGGGGAAAGTGGAAACATCCTCTGTTCTCAGAGCTTCAGGGTCCAGGGGATGGTGAGGTCACTAGCAGGGGCAGAGACCTCACTGGTGAGGGTTTCAGGACGGACAGGCTTGCCCATCTCTGCTGTCATGCTCAATGACCTTTTAGAGTTTGCAAATCACATTATATAAGTGACTGTGTCCAATGTGTCCAGGTAACGCTGTGTGGTTTCATAATCACAAAGGTTCTGCAATCCTAACTGAAACTGACAAATGCCCTTCTTCACAAGACCACAAATTCCTAGTGGGACACTTTCCTGTGACTGGAATGCATACCTCCCTAAACCCCACCCCTGAAAGAAGCCAGGCACAATTGGCTGATCCACTGTCCTGTGTTTTTAAGAACCGCCACCCCTGTTTACAGTGTTGAAAGCCGACCTCAAGCAACCTACAGATATCAAGACACGGGGTTCAGAGGTGAGCACAAGTTCATGTGTTCCTACCCAGCCCTCAAACCTTTGCACAGACCCAGCCTACCTGGCCCGAGGACACGATGTATGCTGTGAGGATCAAAGTTTCTTGAGGTCAAGGTGCTCTTAAGGCGCTCTTGCCTGACCAAGGTGCTCCAAGGTGACATGAAAGGCTAAGCTCAGGCAGAAGGAATGGGGTGGACAGGGCCACAGGAGGAGGCGCTGGAGATAAGAACTCGGGGAGATTTTTTTTTAATGACTAAACATCATTTGTGACTTTCACTTAGAAGCAAATTACATAACCCCACATCAGAGTACCCTTACAGAGTCTGTCTTCCTCTCTGATTATAACCAGGGGACAAGAGTCTGCTTTTTTCCATTCTATTTTCCTACCACAGGTCATCTCCCAAAGAATCCAGTTGTCTGAGAAACAGTCTTTGGCTGAGGGCACCACAGTTTCGCCCATCATTTTGTTCTAGTTTAGCCTTAAAACAGATTAATTTTGGGGAAGCACGTGTACAATTCTCTCAGCTCTGTACAGATCAGAATGCCTCACCCTCTAGCAGTCCAATGAAGGATAATTCTTAGATGTTCACCTCCACTGGAACCCCTCTTTATAAGTGAAATAAATAAGCCCCCCATGTCAGTGGCTTTCTTCACAAGCCACCCAGAAAAATGACCAGGTCCCCCAGCTGCTTTGTTCACAACATTCCTGAGCATGTTGCCATGCCAACCAGCATTAGGCATAACAGAGGTGGATGAATTTGGCTCCAAAGGACCCAACCAACAGCAGCCACCAGCCTTCAAAGAGCCATGGTTTGCACAACGGCACTCCTCTGCCACCATTACACACACACACACCTGCAGGTGCACAGCTATTGTAAACGCCTCACTTGGGGAGGGGGATGGGGAATAAAAAACACTTTTGAGGATGTAGCGCTCTAAAATGGTATGAAACAGACTTAGGCAGAGTCAGCTTCCTAAATGATGGATTCACCCGGAGGGAAGTAAGAAGGTCCAGAAACCCAAGACAAGAATACACTGTTCTGTGCTAGCCACATCCCTGACCTATATAAAAGCCTTCCTATCACGTAGCATGGTTCACAAGACTCCTTCAGATAAGCCCCAGTCACTTCCAAGCCTCAGGCAACCTACACCCTTACATGCCCCAGAGCTGGTGTGCCCTGGTGGGCTCAGGGAATGCCTATCTAACCTCCAAGATCCAACTCAGACACCCCCTCTTCTGCTGAGCCTTGCAGGATACTCCACACAAAGAGAGCTTGTCCCAGGGACTTCCCTGGTGGTCCAGTAGTTGAGAGTCTGCCTTCAAACACGGGTTTGATCCCTGGTTGGGGAATTAAGATCCAAATGCCGATGGGCAACTAGAGAAACTCCACGTGCTGCAATAGAGACCCAGGACAGGCAAAAAAAAAAAAATAATAATAATCTGAAAGAGAGCTTTTCCTGAGCATTCCCCAGGGCACAGTGGGCTCAACACCAAGAGGAAATGTGTCACACACCTTACATCCAGAAGGAGCTCGACACATTCTGCCATTGTTGTTTACTTCTGTCTGGTCCCCTCCCCATCAGCGTTCGCCAGGGCTGAACCAGACCCTTCACCAGGGCTGAACCAGACCCTATGCACAGTAGTTTAGACCCTAGAGGCCAAATATGTGTCTTTCAAGTGTCCCTCCTCAGGGATGGAAACGTGTCCAAGAACATAGAGAATTCACTGTCAAAAATAAATACCCTTTGGGCTGTTCCAGGAGGCAGTGGGGCAGGGTCTCTTTCCTCCGCTTCATGGGTGAAGAAAGTAAGGCCAGGTGTGAGCCTATATAAGCTGGTGCCTGTTAAATAGAAGCTAGAATACTGCCTCAACCCAGGAGCTTTTCTCCACCTGCTCCTGAGCCTACATTTCTATCACCTGCCAGATAACTGTCCAAGAACACAAGTTTTGTCCTGTAGTTTGTATAATGATCATGATGATGATGGTGATGGTAATAAAAGAACTGGCTTCATCTACCCTTGTATGAGATACTCTCATGTTTCTTACACTGTAATGAGATGCATGGTGAGACACACGAGATGCACACACTTGCACGGTGCAGTAACACAATCGAGGAAGAACAATCACATTACTCAGTAACACCATGTATTAGGAGATTTCCTTCCACTCCCCCCACAAAAACATGTCCTCTACAGTCAGAAAATGAGATAGTGCACAAAGAGCGAAGGGAGGGCTCTGAAGGCGAACGGCCCTGCGTGAGGCCTTAGGTCTACCCTCATGGACCTGAGCAAGTGATTTCCTCTCTGAGACAGTCTTCCCAGGGGTGAAGTGGGCATGGAAACACCAGGCTTTGGGATCATCATCAGAACTTGAAAGAAAGAGAAAAACATGTATACCTAATACAAACTTAGCACAAAGCATCTCGCACCTACTTTTCCTGAAATAAAAGCATCGCTGCTGTTAGTGGCTAGTGACTGGCCTTAGAATTAGGAATTTAAAAATGACGCGTCTCTGTTGGTGGGAATGTAAGATTAAGATTTTTGGAGGGAAGCTTGGCAATATCTACTGACATTTAAAGTCATACCTTTCTTTTTTTTTTACAAACACACATACTCCTTTGTACTACTTTTTCCATATGGAAAATGTCTCAGTGTAAGACTATGAAGAATGTTCTCTGTCTATATTACACATTTCTGTAATTGTCTTTTTTTCTTTTCTGGCTGTGCCACTCAGCTTGCAGGATCTTAGTTCTCTGACCAAGGATCGTTAACCCATGTCCTCTGGAGTGAAACTGAGGAGTCCTAACCACTGGGCTAGCAGGGAATTTCCTATAATAATAGTCTTTTCAAAAAAAAAATAAAATAAAATAATAGTCTTTTCATAACGAGCACTGAATATTTTTTCAAACAGAAAAAATACACTTTTAGAAAAAAGTCATTTCTCCACTTTTTTTCTGAATTTTCAAATGAAACTGACATATAATTAAAAGTTAAATCTGAAATTACATCATCATTTGACAAGCCATGTGTCAGATACACAGAGGACCTATTTTCTCCACTGCTATAGGCAGGACACCTCAAATAGCACCTGTATATTAGAGGTAGTCACTACCTGTTAAATGAATACTTTTAAAAGCTCATAAATATTCTAGCTCTTCCACTTCTGAAAATTCATTATATAAAAATATTTGTCCAATTGCCAAGAGATAAAGAACAAGGCTAATCCCTGTAGCAGAATTCATAACAGTAAAAGGCCACAAACAAACAACATTTTTTAATCATATTGGTTACTGGGCTACTGTAGTTTTTAAAAGGAATGAGGTTTTAAAACAGAAATGAGGTAGCTATTTACATCGTGTTATAGAAAGACATCATGTTAAGTAATAAAAAGTAAGGCAACAGCATGACTAATTTCATCTTAATTCTCTCTTAAATTTCAATAGTAAAAAATTCCTGCTGTTTTACGTAAAAGAACAAAATCTAGGTAATAAGTGTTTTTATATATAAGGAAAAATATCTAGAGAATATATATTACATGACTAGCAGTAACTTTTTTGTCTCAGTGTAAGGCTATGAAGGATGTTCACTGTTATATCACTATCATATTGAGTATTTCTATAATAGTATTTTTAAAAATGAGCACTTAGCAGTTCCATAAACAGAATAAAATATATTTTTATAAAAACCATCATTTCTCTATGTCACTTTTATTCTGATGTTAATTGTTAAATCAATCTGACACCTAAGTTAAATCCCATAGCACTAAACTGAGGCCCCTGGGCTTGGGGTGGTTTGGTGAACAGCACACAGTGCTCGTGCCTGAGTTGGGACTAAGGTTCCCTGATACTCCTGGCCCCCACCACCCCATCCAGGGCTCGCCCCCTTCCAAAGTGTGAGGAGGCAGAGATGTTGCAATGGCAATTGGGCTCTCTGGAACCATGAAAAGCTCTGCAATTAAAGAAGCCTCCCAAAGGGAGAGAAACTAAAAAAAAAAAAAAGGGATTGCTTAAGAGCTACATTTTTAATGAACTTGAAAAGTTTGCGAGTAAATGTGCTGAATTTGCCAAGCAGTTCTGATTTCAAATGGTCTCTCTCCTAAGTACACGTGAACTTTATTTAACTCAGATTCTGATTTTCAAAGAGTTAAGGGATCAATTCAGAGTGACCAGCAGGTCCTAAAATTTCTGGCTTGTCCAAAAACAAACATCTGAAACATCTCATGAATTGTTTACAAGCCCGTATCGCTCAGGAGTCTCGCCTGCCTCACTCATGCTGGCTTTGGTCAAAGCTGCGGTTTCCAGGTGCTGAAGTACATCCCTGGGGTCCTTTCATCTCAGACCCACCTGTAACATTTTCAAGTGCTAGACAGGAAGGATTCGGGAAGAGCTACCATCACTGTGAAGCTGTCAACACTACAACCCAGCTGGAAGCCAATATTCCATTCTCTGAAATGCAGACCTATTTTTCTTAGACATGATTAAACTATGTATTATTAAAATCATGAGAAGCTCAAGAACTGACCACTCTTCAAAAAGAAAATGAAAATTCCTTGCTGTTACTATTAAGTAGCTTCAGTCGTGTCCAACTCTGTGCGACCCCATTGACGGCAGCCCACCAGGCTCTCCCATCCCTAAGATTCTCCAGGCAAGAACAATGGAGTGGGTTGCCATCTCCTTCTCCAATGCATGAAAGTGAAAAGTGAAAGTGAAGTCGCTCAGTCGTGTCCGACTCTTTGTGACCCCACGGACT
The DNA here is from genome assembly GCA_006410675.1 of Oreotragus oreotragus. Taxonomy (NCBI): domain Eukaryota; kingdom Metazoa; phylum Chordata; class Mammalia; order Artiodactyla; family Bovidae; genus Oreotragus; species Oreotragus oreotragus. Next base: position 45,488 of record SJYX01006109.1, on the reverse strand, counting down.
GCAGCCTACCTGGCTCCTCCATCCATGGGATTTTCTAGGCAAGAGTACTGGAGTGGGGTGCCACTGCCTTCTCCAAGAAAGTGATTTCTTCTGGGTTCACTGCTTTACTAACTGAGACTTTTGGACTTTTTCCTGATCAAGACAACCCCATAACCACTCAGAAGGGATTTGTGTAGATAGAACTTGTGAGTGGTTAATGAATCAATGTCTTCTCCCCAAACAGGCTGGCCTGTGAACTACAGTAACACACAGTGAGGATACTGGATCTCAGAGGTTAGTAAAATGCTCACTTAGGTGGAATGTCACAGTTCTCAAAGTTACTCTTCAAGAACCTCTCTTTTCAATTTCAACCTGGTGGGGGGCGCCTAACAGACACTGTAAAAACCTGTGGTCCTGCCAAGATGCCAAGGTGTCAGACCCAGGACTACCCATTCCAGCCCCATCTCCCTTGGTCTTAGCAGTATTCTCCACTACCGCCAAGCTCAGAGGGAAGGCTGCAGTTTGTTGGTCTTAAGAGAGGCGGTAGCCACGTTCTTTGAAGTGGCCCCGAATTTCTCTGTGGTCACCGGCTCACGCAATGGTGACTCTCGTGGAGAAATGAAAAAGCAAAAAAGTCGAGGTCAAGTGCCCCCACCGCCCAGGAGACCTCGCCCTTTTACCCAATTGCTCCCAAGAGCGAAGGTCATGGCTGCCCAGCAGAGCCCGGCAATCCCCTGTCTCCCGGTGATGCCGCCGGCACCGAGAACGTTTCCCAGGAGAGGCCGGCCTTGCGAGCTCCCCTGAGTCCACCTGATGCTGCGCGGCCAGGCTGGGGTCCCACCCACACTCGAGCGCGTCCTACGTGACTGAACCCAAGAACTGGCCGCCTCCTGAGGCCCACTGTACAGATTGAGAAACTGAGGCTCGGAGAGGAAAAGTGGTTTAGCCCGAGGGTGAAGGCGTGGGGGCGTGGGGGCGCCCGAGTTTTCTCACGCCGAGACCCAATTCTCCGTCGACGGGGCCCGTAGTGCGCCCTCGGCCGTGGAAACGACGACCCTCAAGCATCCGCAAGAGGTCAGCTCGGGGCCGGGGGGAAGGGCCACCCCCCAAGAAGGGCCGAGATGGGGGCCGCGCTTTCTGTGGGAGCGGCGGGCGAAACAGGCAGCCGACCCGGCCTGAGAGCCCGCTCCCGCGCCGGGAGCCCCGGCGGCCGAGGCAGCCAGAAGGCGTCGGGCCCCGGAGCCTCGGCACTCGGAGCCCTGGCGCCCGGATCCCACCAATCCCACCCCAGCGCACAAACGCACTCACCACAGGCGGCCGGCTGCACTCGAGACATCTGAGCAGGACGCAGGCCCACACCACTGAGGCGCTACCACCGCCCGCGCCGGTCGCGGGGGTGGAGGCGTGGCCAGCGACGGCGCCGCTCCGCCCCAACCCGGCCATGCGCTCGCTTCTGGGGGCCAGGCCTCCCCCCTGCGAATCCGCGCTCTTGGTACGGCCCTGGCGGCCACGCCCCCTCAGCGTCCCAGCTTCTCCTAGAGGCCTTGGGAGCCCGGCTCTATTCGGGGCTGGGCTGCAGTTCCCGGGCAGGCGACGCCCGCGGGCGACGACGCTTCCGCAGGGTCGGTGGCCAGTGAGCTTCGCCACCTGGCCTCCTGCCGACCGCCGATCTCCTGTGTTCGTGGCTTTTTCTCATCCATGGTCCTCAGTTCCCTCGCCTTCGAAAATGGCAAGGCGAGTGTCGGGGTCAGTCCAGCCTAGGGTTGGAATGCTGACCTGCTTTTTCGGGGGGAGGGCAGGAGGTGAGCAAGCCGGGGGCGACGACTGGCCTAAAGAGGCGGGAGGGGGCAGAGGGAGCCTCAGGTTTGGAAAGTCCGGCTTCTTGGTTGAGGGGTAAGCAGCCCACTTTTGCCTCCTGCTTTGTTACTATGTTACAGGATTATGAGGATTAAGTGATGTAACTCATGTTCGTAAATAGTTTAGCTTGGTGCGATTATTACTATTGTTAACCATGTGGCCACTGCGTTGGAAGCGGGGAGTCTTAACCATCTGGACCTCCGGGGAAGTCCCTATTATTATTAATTTCAGGCTCTGCTACGAAGTCCTCTGGGAACAGTGTGGGAGGGGGGCAACTCACTTATTCAGAACCAGTTCTCCATTTTAAAAAATGGGACCCACCAACGACAACCAAGTATGAATACTTTGAAAACTGTAAAAGCCTGTGTAAAGAGAGGATCCTTTCCGTAGCCCCAGTTTTAGGCTTCCTACCTTCCAGTTTCGGAACGGGTCTGATTCACCTCATTAAACCAGCCCCGCCTACAGGTTGCTTAAATGCGAGAGCCTTCCGGGTGGGGCACATCCGTGTCTAACTAAGGGACTGAATGTGTAAGTCTTACATTAGGCCCTCAAGAGTCCTTGTTTCAGTCGCTAAGTCGTGTCCAGCTCTTGGCGACCCCATGGACTATAGCCCGCCAGGCTCCTCTGTCCACGGGATTTCCCAGGCAAGAATACTGGAGTGGGTTTGCCATTTCCTTCTCCAGGGGATCGTCTGGACCCTCAAGACAGCAAGAGGGAAATTCATCTCCCAGACCTCTGATACTCTGTCTCACCTTTCCACCACTTTGTTGAACACCTCCCCCGCATTTCCCAAAGAGGTTTCCATGAATCCTTGCACTCTGCTTCAGTCCAGTTCATTTCAGTCGCTCAGTCGTGTCTGACTCTTTGCGACCCCAGCACGCCAGGCCTCCCTGTCCATCACCAACTCCCGGAGTTCACTCTGACTCACATCCATCGAGTCTGTGATGCCATCCAGCCATCTCATCCTCGGTCGTCCCCTTCTCCTCCTGTCCCCAATCCCTCCCAGCATCAGAGTCTTTTCCAGTGAGTCAGCTCTTCACATGAGGTGGCCAAAGTACTGGAGTTTCAGCTTTAGCATCATTCCTTCCAAAGAAACCCCAGGGCTGATCTCCTTCAGAATGGACTGCACTCTGCTCACATGATGCCAAAACACTGCACGCTCAGTTCTCTTTCTGTCTGCTAATGGCCTCCCTGGGGCCAGAGACAGGTATCTTCTTTTGCTTTTTCTGATTGAGCATGTAACTGAGTCCTATAGCTCCCTTCTCCAGGACCACCCTCCCCATCTCATCTTTCCTGCTGTCCCTGCCCTAGGCACACCTGGGTTCACCTTTCCCCCGGATGATCTCAGCAGTTCCTGTCTCTCATGCCACCTCCAGTTTCTTCTCCACTTGCTGCCAGGGAAACGTCTTCTACTGCTCTGCTCACTGCCCTACCTTCCTGTCCCTTGTCTCTTCTTTCTCAAAACACACTCTCACTAGCCAGCTAGGGAAAAATGTAAGCTGGATACACACTTCACACCTTACGCTAATAAAAACTTCCAATAGGTAAAAGATTTGCACAATTTCTAAAAAAGAAGAAAAAGGAGGGACTTCTGGGGTGTTCCACTGGTTAAGAATCCACCTGCCAATGTGGGGAACATGGTTTTGATACCTCTGGTCAGGAAAGATTCCCCACGCCGAGGGGCAACTGAGGCCATGGGCCGAAAACAAAAGAAACCACCACAATGAGAAGCCCAAGCGCCAGAGCTAAAGAGCAGCCCCCACTCACCACAACTAGAAAGACTGCATGCAGCAATGAAGACCCAGCACAGCCAAACATAAATAAATGAATGAATTAAAAAAAAAAATTCTCTGGGCCACTAATCCCAGTGAAAGAAAAGAAAGGAAAAGTCCTGCAAGAAACCATGGGAGAATTTGTGTTAATCTCCAAGAGACCTTTCTGAATTAATAGGACACAAACTCCTGAAGCCATAAATGACTGGAAAAACTACCTACATAAAAATCAAAACATGATGTGTGACAAAGACCTACAGGCAAAGTCCAAAGGCAAAGGACAAACTAGCAAGAAATATTTGCAATTGTTAATAATAATCAAAGGACTACTTTCCCTAATAAACAGTCCCTACTAATTAATAAGAAAAGGACTGATTCATATAAATGGACAAAAGATAGGAACCATCAGTTCACAGGAAAAAAAAAAAAACATGGCTGTTAATCATATGAAGAGTTTTTCAACCCCACACATAGAAGAAATGAAAATTAAAAATTGACCAAGATCCCAGTTTTCACCTACATTGACAACAAAATCTGAAAGTTTGATGACTCTCGGGGTTGGTGGAACTAAGTGGAAATAGACACCGTCATTTATTGTTGCCACATCCAAACATAAATACCATCCAACTGTAAAGAAGAGAAACGGAAGCTCATTGCTGATAGGGAACAATCTCAGATCAGGTGACAAAAGGAAAATTCAAGGTGATGGCCAGTGGGTAGAGAATGTTTTCATCTGTGTTTTAAAAACTTCTGTGAGAGAAAGTGGAGGGGAAAAAAATGTACATACTGTGTATCTGGATCTGGACGTATATGTATGAACTCTCTGGAACGAAGAAAAAGAGCATCGGTTGTCTCTAGAGAACTAGGACCAGGAGCAAAGGAAGCTTTGTATCTTTCACACTTTGTGCATTATCAGTGTTTTATTTATTCTGAGTCATGCATGAATACTTTAAAAGATTACCCAGACAGCCTCGTCACTGGCCAAGGAACCAACTCTTTTACTGGCTCCCAATATGTAAAAAATAGTGACTGTACACTTCATTTTTCTTAAATCAAAATTAAACATGTATGAGGAGGGACTTCCCTGGTGGTCCAGTGGTTAAGACTCCTCACTTCCATCACAGGGGGCACGGGTTCAATCCCTGGACAAAGAATTAAGATCCTGTAAGCCCAACCGCATGCACCCCCACCAAAAAAAAAGAAAGAAGAAAGTATGGGGTTGTGAACATCAGTTTCCTGCCAACTCTCCTGTTTCACCTCATCGTCCCGGCCCAGAAAGAATCAGCTCCTTACCTCATTTCGGACTTGCTTCTGGTCCTTATTTCCATGCATTAAATGTTTTGTGGCTGGCTGTTGTCTGAAATTTTAGGTCTTACCTCTAGAGTCCTGCTAATGATGAGTCAGGTTATTAAAACCACAGCCAGCCTCCCCTGCCCACATGTCAACATAATTATTTGTGTAGCTGTTTTACATCCTCTATTAATCATTTTTATAACTGAAGTAATAGCCTGGGACCTTTATTTCTTGAGTTTTTCACTGCAAGCTATATCTTTTCATGCCATACAGCCAAGCAATCAGCATCGGGTCCTCCCCTTTCCTCTGAACCCCTTGCCTCTGCCTCCCCACTTCAGCCGTCTGAACCTCAACATTTTCATTCCTGAGCTTGACAGCATTTGCCTTCTACATAACACGTTCTTTGCTTTGTTTGTCCCTTGAGCCTAAAAGTCAAGTCATCGAGCAGCCTCAGCAATGTCGTCGCACTCAGCCGGGCTGCACGGCTGGAGCAACCGCCCTTATGATTACAGGGCTCTTCCTGTGTGTTCTCTTCCTGAAAGTACATTTCCCCTCCGCCAACATGATTTAAAAGAAACAGACTCAGTGTCTCCATGGGTCTGGTAGATACAGATTTTTCCTGAGACTCCCGCCAAGGTTCCTGGGCACCCCCAACCCCCATCCCAGGTTGATTACTGTAAAGGATGAGACTGAGTTCCTATGTGTGTTTCACGTCTCAGAAAGGGCCACGACCGTTTGTGGAATGGATGGATGGCCTTAGTCTGGAATGCGAGAGGAGAGTTCAAAACCTGGCCCTAACTTACCTTTCCTGCTTGATCTTTACAATTTTCTTCCACAAATTCTACGCTGGAGCAAAACTGGATTCATCCAGTTTTGTACATGCTGTGCCTTTTTATTATTCTGCTGAGCCACTAGGAAGGTTGTTCTCTTCCATGTTTATGCAATATGTCCATCTCCTACCAAAGCTCCCACCTCTGGAAGGTGCTCTGATCCCTCCAGAAGTGATGGCTCCCCACTACTGTCCAGCTCTCCAAGGCCCAGAGTATTTCCTACTTTAAATCATATCTTCAGAGTATCTGTCCCTCATCAGTCTGGAGTCCCTCCAGGGCAGGTCTGTCTCAGAAGCCTCCTCTCTCTGCCTCCCCAACCCCGTGCGTGCAAGCGTGTATGTTCAGTCACTCCGTTGTGTCCAATTCTGTGCAACCTCATGGGCTGTAGCCCGCGAGGCTCCTCTGTCCATGGGATTCTCCAGGCAAGAATACTGGAGTGGGTTGCCATGCCCTCCTCCAGAGGATCTTCCCAACCCAGGGATCGAACCCAGGTCTCCTGCATTACAGGCAGATAGATTCTTTACCACTGAGCCATCTGGGAAGCCCCTCCCTTCCCCAGATTCTGCCAAATGAAAGCAGCGTGGAGACATTTGCAGGATGAGCCTTAGAGGGTTCAGGATAGGCAGCCTGGAGTTAAGGAGCTTGGACTTGGATGAACGAGAGTAAGGGGTGGGAGCCAGAGCCAAGGCTGGGGCGAGGGGGAGACAGGGGACTGGACAGAGGTCAGGGCAGGACAAGGATTTTGTGACCTGTCCTGACAGCTGCTCTGTTGGTTTTGGAAGGGCGGTGTCCCCTGAAGAGAACGGGAGAAGTTTTGTCCAGGTGAAGGAGCGGGTACCACCGAATCAAGGACTCATCAGGAAGGTGTGATCTTAGTCTAAGGGAGAGACAGGGACCGTTAGTATAGTGGGCCTTTCTCTGCTGTGGACAGTGCTGTCCCACACTCTGCAACCCGAGGTTCTTTTGAATGTGAACAGCCAGAAAATTACAGGCACTTACGATAGACAGACAGCCTAGGGGCCCGGGAAGGGGGCAGAAACTGGCCCTTAAAGCAAAGATTCTCTTTGCAGCAAAACATTTAAAATATATATTTATTTGGTTGTGCCAGGTCTTAGTGACAGCATGTGGGATCTATTTCCCTGATCAGGGATTAAACCCAGGCCCCCAGCACTGGGAGCACAGAGTCTTAGCCACTGGACCACCAGGGAAGTCCTTGCAACAGAAACTTTTACGTCCCGCAGAGCCAAGGGCTGTACCTCGTATTCGTACCTTCTGATCAGTCTGATCCCTTGAAGCCTTTCCTTGCTCTACAGACCCAAAGGTTGGCTGAGCCCTTACAGTGGGCTCCCACTTGCTACGAGATGGAAGCTAATTGCTATTTACTGAGCACCACCTAGATCCTAAGCACTGTTACCACAAATCTCCAGTGTCCACTATGATCCCCACTGGACAGATGAGTAAACAGAGGCTCAGAGTAAGTGACCTGGGCCTTGTTTCCACCCATGAGTGTATCCTGCGTGCGTGCGTGCGTGCGTGCTCAGTGGCTTCACTCGTGTCCGACTCTTTGGGACCCCCATGGACTGTAGCCCTCCAGGCTCCTCTGTCCATGGGATTCTCCAGGCGAGAATACTGGAGTGGGTTGCCATTTCCTCCTCCAGGGGATCTTCCCAACCCAGGGGTGAAACCTGCGTCTCCTGCATTGCGGGCAGATTCTTTACTGCTGAGCCACTGGGGAAGCCCCAGTGAGTGTGTCAAGCACATCTAAATCCACCCAGCTTCACCCCAACCATGGGAGCCACCCTTCCCCAGGCAAACTCTCCCAACCTGGTGGGGGCTGGGCGAGGGGAGCTCTGTGCCACTCTCGCTTCAGAGTGGTACCATTTCCACACTGGTGTGGGCTCCCCTCATCCTCTCCCAGGGCAGCGCCTGCCTTGGAGGGTTTAGTCGGCCTGACTCTCTCCCTGCTCTCTCCGACTCCACCTTTCTCCTTCGTGGGCGCAGTCTTAGACTAGCTCCAAGTTCCTGCTTTACAGGAAAGAAAGGAATTTCTTGATCAGGAACTCATGCCAGGCACGTTCAAAGGAGCTGCCCTGTCTACCTACAGGGCCAGGGATGAGGTGGTCATCAAAGCCAGACATACAAGCTTCCCTGTTGGCTCAGCAGTAAAGAATCTGCCTGCAACGCAGGAGACGCAGGTTCAGTCCCTGGGTCAGGAAGACTCCCTGGAGGAGGGCATGCAACCCACTCCAGTATTCTTGTCTGGAGAATCCCTCTATGGATGGAGGAGCCTGGCAGGCTGCAGTCCATGGGGTCGCAGAGTTGAACACAACTGAACGACTAAGCACACACATGCACACACACACACAGACCCTCCACCCCGAGATTAGAAGCCAAATTCTGCTTCGGCTGCTCACCAGGTGCCTGGCCTCTTTAGATAAGAAATCAGTTTCCTTCTGAACAAAATGGGGAGGAAAAACCCTGTCCCGCCCCCTTTTCCCAGGCGGTCTGAGGTTTGTTATGATGCTCAAAGGATGGCTCTGTGACATCAGGGCAGAAGGCAAGGACACAGGTGAGCCCTGTCATCAAAGAGGAGCAGGAGGAGGAGCCCGAAGCCCCAGTTCTTCAGGCTAAGCCCCTAAGCCCCTGGCCAAACTCCCTGCCTGACCTCTTGCCTGGGGGGACTCTGAACTTTCTGAAAGTCTCTGATGAGCACGTGGTCTTGCCCCCATTTTACAGATGGGAAAACTAAGGCAGGGAATTGAAGCAGCTCCATCTGATTGGTTCATCCCCAAAATCTGATCTTTCTCTTGTCAATGGGATGATCCTCTGCCCAAACCTCTTTTACAAAGGGCAGACATCGTAGTTCCTTCTGACATCAGGGGCAGCTGGCTCAGCCTGACCAAAGGCTCTCTGGCTGCTCAGGAGCCAGATCTTTAGAAAATAGATCGGAGGCTTCGGCTGTGGGGTTTACTAAGCCAGTTGGGTGTGTGGGGGCCTGCTGGCTGCAGGGTGAGCTGACCAGCTGGGGGCAATTGTGGACATGCAGTCTGAAGCCAGAGTTTGGCAACAACATGAATTGTTCCCGGGAAACAGCTAGGAGGAGAGCTCAGAGGCAGCCAGGGCGCTAGAATGAGAAGTCACTGAAAGTGGGGTCTCCAGATGGAGCGTGCAGGTATAGGAGACAACGGAGGCCCGGGCTGGATGTCTCAAAGGGCACCAGTCCCCTACATCAGAATCGTCATGGGCCTATTAAAACTGCCAGTTCCTAAGGCATCCCCACCCGCAGCTGTCGGATCAGAATCTCTGGAGGCCAGGCAGAAATTGACATTTTAAATAAGCTTCACTTTTTTCCGCATTGGAATATGAGAACCACTGCCTTATGGGATTAACGTGACCAGAACAGCGTGGGGGATAGCATGTCCATCGCATAGCACAGCTCAGGTAGATTCAAACACAAAAGCAGATAAAGGAGGAAGGGACGGTTGTTTTGAAGGGAGAAGCCGGCCTGGCTCCCTGGGGTGTTTTTTTTTTTTCCCCCTGGGGTGTTAAAATATCCCCAAACCTTTCTCACAGACTCCCTGCCACCCCCACACTCAGGTTCTCTAAACCACGTCCAAAGTTCAGCAAAGAGGCAGCCCTGAAATCAAAGAACAAACTTGGCCTTTGGCAACAGCAGATCAGGTTTCCAATCTGGATTAACACCAAGGCCCAGACAAGCTGTGTGACCTTGGACGGCTTCTGTGGGATCCTTGTAAAGGCACCCTCTTGGGGTTTGGGTGAGGAGGAAATGGGCTAATGGATTAAGTCACCGAGTGTATATATTGGTTCTCAGGGACCAGGATGCCCTCCTCTTTCCGGTTTCCTACAGACAGACTCCCTTCCAGCCCCCTTCCCTTTGTTCCTTTCTCTGTTATGCAAAGTTTAAATCCTTCCCGGTTTGGGGCCAGCTGCCCAGCACATGGGAGGGTGTCTCTGTAATGGGAGGTTTCGAAAGTCCCATCTTCCCTGCCTCCCTCCACATTTTTGTCCACGTGCAGCTGGGACAAGACCTTTGCCTGCTCTCCTCAATATTGCAAAAAGTCGAGTGTTTACATTATCTCCTGGCTTCTGCTCCAGCTGTCACCCTGGCAACCAGAACCCAGTGCTGGCCTTTGAAAAAGAGCCTCTGAGGAGGTGCCTGCTTGGTTTGTATTAACATTCAGTTCGGACAGCTCATGTTGAGAGCATCTGCCTTGTGCCTGTGCTGAGCAGTCACTAAGCAGAAATGGGAGAGATTTAGAGCTGGTCCCTGACTTTGAGGGGCTGGCCAAGATATAGAACCTCTCGGTCAAGTTCAGTGACTCTCAAAGTGTTGGCCCTCAAACCAGGAGCTTTCATGTTACCTTTGAATTGGTTTGAAATGCCACCTTTCAGGCTTCTTTCAAGGTCTACTAGGGTGGGTAGAGGGGGTCCTGAAACCTGGGTTTTAACAAAAGCCCCCTCCCCGTGATGGTGATGGAGGCTGGAGTTTGAGAACCGTAGATCTAATTAAAACCTCACCCCATCCCAAGAACTGGGAACTATTGTTCCCACGTCATAGATGAAAGAACAGAGGCACTGCCCTGCTCTGTGTGCAGACTAGCTGACAGCTTGTGAAGGGGCTGGGTTCTTGGATCCTTCCACTGTCAAATTCTGCCTCTGCAGCACCTGTGATGAGGTAAGGAGCAGGTGTTCTTTCTCCTGGATCCTGGCTGGAGAAACAGAGAGGTACCTTATTCTCTACCCAGCAGGGTCAGGGCCAAGTGACAAGTAGAAATGGGAAATCACAACTGAGGGAAGAAGAGCTGGGAGTGGTGTCCGGAAAAGCAGCAGCCCTGGTGACAAGCACCCGCCCCAAACGTGGGGACACCGAGCTGGCATAACACCCTGCTGCCCTCATAGCCGAGACCATCTAGGCGTCCAAGCTGGAGCCCCAGTCCCGGGGCCTCCTCTCCTGCGTTCACTCACCTGCACGCTTGGTTGGTCTCTTTCCACGCTTTGGCCCCCGCAGGCTCTCACACTGCATCTGCCTGAACACCCTCTCCCCAAAGCTGGAATCACCTCTTTGGCAACCAATGGCCTCCAGCTTCTCTTTGCCCATACTCCATGACTGGGCGCTTCCCACCTTTTCAGGGAACCCATCCACCCATGAAATCTCTGACAGGCTTAAGTTTCCTTTAAGTGAGCTGACATCCCTCCCCATGAAATATCCACCTTTTACAATATGAATTAGTCTAATCCCGCGTAACAGAGATCATAGGCTTATTTTTAAAGTAAGACGATCCATGCCAACTATTTCCCATAAACCTACCACCCTCATTTGCAGATTAAACAAAGCAGGTAGACGATATCAACACTTTACCTTGAAAACAGTAAGAACAAGATGAGGTAGGAGCAGAAAGGGACAGGCAGAAGGATCAGAGGCACTGGAGGGAAAAGTCACTGACTTCGATGCTCTGTCTTACCACTTCTTGCCCAAGAGACCCTGGCAGGACTGCAGCAGTTTTCACAGGAGCCCCCTTCAAGAAAAAGAGCACAATATTGCAAATATGGTTTCCCAGAACTTGTTTCATTTTGTTGAAATCAGTCACAGATGGATGGTCTGTAATGACAGAAAAGGTAAAACTTAGCGTGTCTTCAGTGATCGTTTTCACATACTTTATTGTTTCAGCAAATGGGAATCTTGAAGCTTAAGTAGCTTGAGTTTTGTGGAAATCTGCCTCTGACTCAGGGCCTCAGTTTCTCATCCTATCCCCCATCCAAAGTTGGTTTGAGAAATGAGCTAAAGGAAGGTGAAACCATTAGCTGAGATGTTAGTGTGTCCTCTGATTTCTAAAGATGAATGCTTGCAGCCTGGGCATGAGGGAAGCTGGTTGATTATTCCCGTTAATAATCAAGAGCGCCAGATGGGCAACCCAGATTAGCATTCTGCCCTGGGGAGGCCTCAACTGGAGCTCCAGGACCAAACCAGTAGAACCAGTAAATTCAGGAAACTAGCTCTCTTCCTACCAGAAAGGAAATGCTTGTGCAGATCCAGAAGGACAATAACAGGATTATTTTAATCTTAATCGTTTTGGCAACTCTGGCTCTGCCAAGAGATAAGGTTGTGGTAGCTCAGGAAATTTAAAAAAACTCTGATTTCATTCCCCAGAATGTCTTTTTCAAGAGGGATGAGGGTTTAGCAGGAGAAGGAAGGAGCGCTAGAAACTCCTGTCTTGCCTTGGGCTGCCCAGCCAGCCTGCAGCCCCTTGACCCCAACCCTGCTTTGCAGACGGGGTCTCCTTCTCCTCCCCCTTTTTATTTTTTATTTATTTTAATATTTTTTTAATGTGGACCATTTTTTTAAGCCTTTATTGAATTTGTTACAGTGTTGCTTGTTTTACGTTTTGGTTTTTTGGCTCAGGGCATGTGGGATCTAGGTGGCTCAATGGTAAAGAACACACCTGCCAATGCAGGAGATACGGGTTCGATCCCTGGGTTGACAAGATCCCAGGAGGATGGCATGGCAACCCAGTCCAGCACTCTTGCCTAGGGAATCCAATGGACAGAAGAAGAACCTGGCGGGCTGCAGTCCACGGGGTCACAGAGAGTCAGGCACAACAGCTGCTGAGCATGCATGAGCACACCTGCTTGTGGGATCTTCGTTCCCTGATCAGGAATCGAACCTGCACCCCCTACACCGGAAGGTGAAGTCTTAACCACTGAACTGCCAAGGGAGTCCTCCTCCTCCCCTTTTTAGGAGGTCTCCAGAGGACACCCTAGCTCCTGGCCTAAGCTGGGGGGGTGGTCCCCCGGTGCAGAGGCTGCTGTGCCTGCCCCCCTGAGAGTTCAGGAGCTTCCCAGGCTGCAAGCGGAACCCCATCTATCTGTGTAGTGCTTTGTGCAGATGAAGCTTGTTCTCATCCCCCACCCCTTCCTCGGTCTTCTAGAGCAGTGACTTCCAAACCCTTAGGCAGAGAAATCCCTGGGCACCATGCATGCCAAAGAGGCCCCTTCAGGAGGCCAGGGGTCAGGCAAGCAAACACATTATCACTCTGCAGGGGGTCCCAGAAGCACAGAGCTAGAGAAATTAGGGCTGGTTCCCCAGGGACTCAGCACCACATCCTTCACAGTTCTGGCCTGCACCTCCCCAGGCACGAGGGCATCCACATCCTTTCTAATAAAAATGCCTGCCCGGGATGCCCTAGGGAAGAAGGAAGATGACCATGAAGACCTGGGCCCCCACCAGGCCCTGAAAATTTATCCAAAGTCGCCAGCCCTTGGCTTGGGGCCCCAAGACTGGAAGTCTGAAGTGGCTGCAGGAGGGGATGAAGGTGAGAAAAGGTGGTGTGAGGAAGAGGGTGGGGCACCCACATCCAGGCCCACCACAAACCGAAAGCTGAGACGGTCCACCTCCCTACTGTACAGGTGAGAAAACTCAGATCAGAGAGGCCGCAGCACTTGTCCAGCGTCACACAGTAAATGAATGGCAGGGACGGGACTAGAGCCCTTGCTTCATCGGGCTATCCATGACTTCCCCCGCTGCACCATCAGGCCTGGGCACAGGCTGGGGACAAGTCCCACACCAGCTCCTTCCTCTTCCCTTCCCTTCTCACACCGCCCCCCACCCCCAACCCAGTCTGGGACAGGACAGACCCCAGCCAGCTACTCCACCTCCTCACTGAGGCTTGGTTTCAGCCACCCTGCCTTTAGCTACCTGTCTCAGTTCTGGTTGACCTGCCAGGTACAGGCAGCCTGCTCTCTGCCCTCCTTGCCCTGGACCTGGCTTCCTAGGAGGGCCGAGGAAGGGTGGGGCAGCAAGGCTGCCACCTCCAGGGCTCAGCCTCTGGCCCCTGCCCCCTTCCTCCTGCCCTGCCCCATGCTGAGAAGACACCCACCTGGGCAGCTGCAGGTGTGGATGCCCTGGACAGGGCCAACCGGCCAGGCCAGCTCCTGGGCTGAGGCACCGTCCTGCCTTCCCAGGGCTTGAGACCCATGGTGGCCTTTTATGGAGTGGAGAGGTGTGGTGTGAGGGATTAGGGGTGGAGCCCAGGGTACCTATATTTAAAAAACGCCCCCACCCCGAGTGCTCCTGCCTGGCGCTGGAATCAGAGCTGGTTCCAGAACGGTTTGTGCCTTGGTCAAGACCCTCATCCCTTACAAAACAGCACAGATGCCCCATCCAGCCCAACCCAGCCTTCCTGTAGGACTGGTCAGGGCCCAGGCAAGTGAGGCCAGTTCGAGACATGCAACCTGCCCTTGTACCCTGTGGTCCTCTCTTGGGGTGACTCAGAACTTTGCAATGTGAGCCACACAAATATGACTGTTCCCACCTACTCTGGGAGCTTGAACAAGTTATTCCACCTGTGGCCCAGTTTCTTCACTCTGAAATGTAAATAATAATACGTACTTCATAGGATCAACGCAGAACCTAGCATGTAGCTATTCAATCACTATTTGAATGAATGAATGAAAAGATGACTACAGTGGGCAAGGGGTCTGGAAACCCATCCTTAGCAACCTTATTTCCTCACATCTCACCTTGCTTGCTCTAGACATGCCAAAGTCTCTCTCATTTCCCAGCTCCATCTGCAAATATGTCCCACGTGCTCTTGCAATCAGGCTGTGACTCCCTTCCAGTGTGGAAGGTGGCCTCCCAACAGCCTCTGTGCCCAGACAGTCTCCCCCATGGCACCTGGCTTAGGAGTGACCCATGACCTGGTTCTGGTCAAGGAAACAAGGAGGGGAGGTCTTCCGAGGGGCGGCACAGAGGGGGCTCCCAAGAGGAAGACCTCAGAGGACATGCTGCCTCTGTGACTCTGGATGTTGTCATGCCTACTGGTGACATGGGCTCTCTGGTAGCCCTCATGCAGCCGTGAGGAGAACTGGCCAGAGGACGAAGCCAGTAATGGTTCCTGAACCGCCGGTCACACCGTGCCAATTGCCCACCTGCTTCTGGACTTCTTTCCATGTGAAATAATGAAGGTCCTCATTTGTTAAGCCAGTTTGATTTGGGGTTTTTTTCCCCACTCACAGCTGAATGTATCTGGCCTGATCGTCTCTCCAGCTCCTACCTGCACATGCACCCAGCTCTGGGTTTTGTTCTGAGGATCGCAAGATGAGCCAGGCTCTGTGCTTGCCCTGGGGAAGCTCATAATTGTGAAGAAGGGCTGGCAGGTAATTAGAGGGTTACAAGCTTGTGAGCAGAGGCTGAGAGTATCTGGAAAGGGACAAGCTGACTGTCCTGGGCAGTAAGAGAAGGGTTTTGGGAGATGGGTTTTGAAGGATGCCTAGGAGTTTTACAGACAGATGAAAAGAATGTCTTCCAAGCAGAGCTAACAAGGTCAATGAAGGGGTATAACTTTGCTTAGAGAACATCAGTTCAGTTCAGTTCAGTCACTCAGTCGTGTCTGACTCTTTGCGACCCCATGAATCATAGCACGCCAGGCCTCCCTGTCCATCACCAACTCCCGGAGTTCACTCAGACTCATGTCCATCGAGTTGGTGATGGCATCCAGCCATCTCATCCTCTGTCATCCCCTTCTCCTCCTGCCCCCAATCCCTCCCAGCAATGAGTCAACTCTTGGCACGAGGTGGCCAGAGTACTGGAGTTTCAGCTTTAGCATCATCCCTTCCAAAGAACACCCAGGGCTGATCTCCTTTAGGATGAACTGGTTGGATCTCCTTGCTGTCCAAGGGACTCTCAAGAGTCTTCTCCAGCACCACAGTTCAAAAGCATCAATTCTTTGGTGCTCAGCGTTCTTCACAGTCCAACTCTCACATCCACACATGACCACTGGAAAAACCATAGCCTTGACTAGACAGACCTTTGTTGGCAAAGTAATGTCTCTGCTTTTGAATATGCTATCTAGGTTGGTCATAACTTTTCTTCCAAGGAGTAAGTGTCTCTTAATTTCATGGCTGCAGTCACCATCTGCTGTGATTTTGGAGCCCCCCAAAATAAAGTCTGACACTGTTTCCCCATCTATTTGCCATGAAGTGATGGGACCAGATGCCATGATCTTAGTTTTCTGAATGTTCAGTGTGGCTCAAATTAAGCCCATTGAGGAGTGGTGAGCAGGGACTGAACACCTCACCCAGGAGTTGTTCCCAGGAACATTCACAGGAGTCTGTGTATGCTGGGGAGCCAATGAAAGTTTCATGCAATATGTACATCTTGGATTAGAAGAGCCTGGGAGTTCAGGAGAGAGATGACCAAGATCCGGCCTGGGTGGGGACAGGAGGTTGAAATGGGGTAACTGCTGAAAGAGGTGTTCTGGAGGCCCAACCTTGGGCCTTGGTGACTGAAGGAGAGAGAGAGTGGAAGGGGAGGGAGACATGATGGCTGGATTCCTGGTATGTGAGGAGGAGGGGTGACTGTATAAGTCTTGGAGGAGAGCACTGTGGTAGCCAGTCTCCAGGATGGCCCCCAACGATCCTGCGCCCTGACAGTCATGCCATGCGTAGTTCCCTTTCACACTGTATCAGGAGACTGACCGATGTAACCACTAACATAGGCAGAAAGGATGATGTGTGACTCCCAAAAACTGGATCAAAAGCCACCATAACTTCTGCCTTACTCTCTCTTGCATCACCAGCTGTGGGGGAAAGCCAGCCAGCTGGCACAGTGGGTACATTCAAGCAACCTCATGAAGAGACCTGTGTGCTACAGGAGGGGGCCTTCTGTCAACAGCCAGCAAGGCACTGGGCTCTCCTACCAACAGCCATGTCATTGGGTAGCCATGGAAACAGATCTTCCAGTCCCAGTCAAGTCTTCAGATGATGCCTTGGTTGTAACTTTAACAGAAGCTTTGAGGAACTTCTCTGATGGTCCATTAGTTAAGCTTCTGCTCCCACTGCAGGGGGCTTTTGATCCCTGGTTGAGGAACTAAGATCCCGCATGCCATGTGACCAAAAAAAAAAAAAAACAGAGAAGCCTTGAGCAGGACCATCCCATGAAGTTGCTCCCAAATTTCGGACCCACAAAACCTCTGAGATGATAAATATTTGTTATTTTAAGCTGTTAGATCTGGGAGTAATTTACTATACATCTATAGATAATACTGAGACCTAGATCATCAAGATCTTATTTTTGTACCTATCCTTCCCAGAGTGGGAGAAAATTATTATCATCACTGGGAGGGATGCCCCCCAGCCCACATGGCCCATGCCATCATCCACCTCTCTTTATAGCATACAGAGTGTTTTTATATAAGAAAACTTTTCACTGTTGCAACCAACCCCAGGAGGTGGTTATCATCCCATTGTACACAGGGAGAAACAGAGGCCCCATGAGTTGGCGTGACTTAGTGAAGATTATACAGGTTGTCAGTGGAAAGCCTGGACCAGAACCAGGCTCTGAGTGGATCCACATCCCACCTGATGTCCATCAAAGAATGCCGCCCACCACCCGGTTCTACAAGGATCAAGTCATTAGCCGCTACAGTTACTGACCTATATACCCTGAAAGGAATTTAAGACCAAGAATAGGACAAAGCACTCTGTGCTTTGAAAAAACAGGCCCCTTTAACAGTTAGATATATCTCAGGAAGAATTATAACAGACCCAGATTTTTGCACTTTCCCATACATAGAAAAAAAACAAAAACACTAAAATCTTTAACTGAGATATCTGTACCTTGTATCTAGCAGAGTGACCTTCTACCGAGAGAGATACCGGATTGCCTATATTCCGCAGCCAAAATCATATATACATATATCCTGTCTTCTCTATGCCCGAACCTCTTCAAAGTAGCACCCTCAGAGCTATTGAGGGATTGTCTCCCAGGCTAGAGTCCTCAGTAAGTCTCTGAATAAAAGCAGACTTAGAACTCTTGGGTTGGGTGTTTTTGTTTTTTTCTCAGTCGACACAGCACACAGCAGGCCCTCAGCATAGCCTAGGGCCTGACTGGCCAAGTGCAAAGCCGGGAGAGCCCAGCCCAGGAGCCCGTGCAGAGGGCTGCTGCCCCAGCCTTCCAGGACCTCTCCAGGCA
Source organism: Oreotragus oreotragus (assembly GCA_006410675.1). NCBI lineage: Eukaryota > Metazoa > Chordata > Mammalia > Artiodactyla > Bovidae > Oreotragus > Oreotragus oreotragus. Next base: position 27,768 of record SJYX01006109.1, on the reverse strand, counting down.
GGTAGATCTATTAGTGGTGGCCCTGGCACTCACAATGATCTTGGAAGGCCAGCCTGGGTCAGATGGCACCCCCTATATAATTAAGTAGCTCTTCCCTGGTAGCTCAGATGGTAAAGAATCTGCCTGCAAGGAGAGAGACTCAGGTTCGATCCCTGGATTGGGAAGATCCCCTGGAGAAAGAAATGGCAACCCACTCCAGTATTCCTGCCTGGAGAATCAGAGGAGCCTGGTGGGCTACAGTCCATGGGGTCGCAGAGAGTCGGACACGACTGAGTGACTAACATTTCAAGGAACCCAGCCTCCTCTCCTTTCAGGTCCAGGCCTAGGAAGTGCTTGAGGCCAGAGACTAAGCAGCTGGTTCCATACTTTGAGAAGCATGTGGGCAATGAAGAAATCAGGGAGGGAGCCCAGAAACATCCTTAGTTGGGGCTGAAGGAAATTGGCACAGCATCCCTTGCCTTGACCTCGAGTTCCACTTTCCATTGCAGAGCCCTTTATGCTGCAGCAGGTGGGGGAGGGACCATGACGAAAGAACCCACAAGGGATTTGTGCATCCACAGGGAGGCAGGCAGATACTTGGCAGCTTGCCAAGCAGCACAGGAGGTGCTGTGGGTCGTACGAGGCCCCGGAGTGGGAGAAGCAGGGTGAATTCAACGCCAACCCATAGGCCGGCGCGGGGAGGGCTACTTGCTGGCCTCTGTCAGTGGACCCAAAGGGCCTGGTCTCAGCACTTCCCTTCTGGAAAGTCTGATCTATTGTTCTCAACATTTCCATACATCCCACTGGCCCTTCGGGCATTGGCCATTATTCTCACTAGCCTCACTCCTACTATTCTGTTGTGTGTTATGGGAACACCCAAGGAGGGAGTGACATGCTCTACCAGAGGGGTGGCAGTCAGGGAAGACTTCATGGAGGAGGCAGCTTTTGAGCTGAGGCTTGCGGGGTCTTTGGGAATTTGCCAGGATGAAAAAGAAATTACAGGCAGGGAGGAAAATTCACACAACAGCATGACAGGCTTGGTGATTGCTATGGCCTGGGGGTGGATGGAGATTACAACTGAGGCCAGCCTGAAGGGCCTTGATGACCAAGCTAAGAAGTCTGTGCTTTATCCTGAAAACATTTTTCTCTCGTTTTACTCAAAGGCTTCCCAGGTGACTCAGTGGCAAAGAATCCACCTGCCAGTGAGGGAGATGCAGGTTCAATCCCTGGGGTCAGGAAGATCCCCTGGAGGAGAAAATGGCAACCTGCTCCATTATTCTTGCCTGGGAAATCGCAGGGACAGAGGAGTCTGGAAGGCTACAGTCCATGGGGTTGCAAAGAGTGGGACATGACTTCGTGACTAAACACCACCAACACCTTACTTGATACCTCAGTTGCATTTGACCTCTTTGTCCCCCTTTCTTCTCTTGCCTTCTGCAGCTAATGACTCCCTGGCACTCCCTTCCTCGGCTCTTGCTCAGGGTCCTTAGTGAACCCCTGCTCCTCTACCTGGCCAGCCAGGGTCCTTGGTGTAAGGACCCCCTCGCACCTCAACCATGTTCCTTTTCCCCGGAGCATTTGCATGGTTGCTAATTGGATATTCTATCATTTGTGTGGCTGTGTGATTACTGGCTTTCTCTCCGCCAGCCTGTAAGCTGATCCCGGCACTTAGCAGACCCTTCATGAACCGTCTGTTGAGCGAGCTGATGAACAAAGGGCAATATGTGTGCTGGGGGAGGGGTGGGGAAGGGAGGCACCAAAGGGGTGTGAGCTGGGAAGAGCCCCGGCTTGTTTCCTTTATTCTGGTCACTGGTGTGGGTTCCTGATCAGAGCGGGAGGGAAGGTATGGGGAATGAGGCACTGGCTGGAGAGGGGAGGCCAGAGGGGAGGGAGAGAGGGGAGACCAGATAGGAGGCTCTCAGGTCTCTTGTTCTGCCTCTGAGGACCCCAGACCACTCCAGGTGGGCCCCCAGTGAAGCAAAAAGAAATCGAGAGATTCCAGCCTCTGCATTCTGCCTGTGTGCAAGTTGTTTCTGACTCTGTGCGACACTGTGGACTGAGCGCCAAAGAATTGATACTTTTGAACTGTGGTGTTGGAGATGACTCTTGCGAGTCCCTTGGACAGCAAGGAGATCAAACCAGTCCATCCTAAAGGAAATCAGTCCTGAATATTCATTGGAAGGAATGATGCTGAAGCTGAAGCTCCAATACTTTGACCACCTGATGCAAAGAACTGACTCACTAGGAAAGACCCTGATGCTGGGAAAGATTGAAGGCAGGAGGAAAAGGGGACGACAGAGGATGAGATGGTTGGATGGAATCACAGACTCCATGGACATGAGTTTGAGCAAGCTCCGGGAGTTGGTGATGGACAGGGAAGCCTGGCGTGCTGCAGTCCATGGGGTTGCAAAGAGTCAGACACGAATGAGCGACTGAACTGCACTGATGGACTGTAGCCCACCAGGCTCCTCTGTCCATGGGATTTTCCAGGCAAGAATACTGGGTTGCCATTTCCTTCTCTGGGGGATCTTCCTGTGATTCCCACCTCGTGTGTCTCATCTCTGGACACCTGGCTTCTTCCTTGTAGGAAGAAGATGCCAACACCCAGCCACCTTCTACCCAGCCAACTAGGGGCAAAGGCGGCAAAGAGAGGGCCAGCATGGTTTTTGAGTGAGCCTTCTTTTTGTGGACACAGCTCTGTCACTGCACCGACTGGTCCAGAATGCAACCCACCCTCCAGCCGTTGGCAGGAACATCCTCAGAGACCCAGCAATTCCCAGGAAAGCCCTGAATGAGGGACCAGAGCCTGGAGAAGGGTGATGTCTGGTAGCCTTGTTTGCTTCTGAGCAGGGATCCAGACCCCTGGAGAGGTGAGGTCTGCCCACACCCCTGCCCTCATCACCCCACCCTCCCAGTGCCCTCAGGGAGGTACAACCCCCTGCAAAGGATGAGGCTTGGGTGCAGGGCAGTGAGGGAGGAGAAGAGACAACTTGGCTCCGGGTGTGGTTCTCACAGTAGGACATCAAGCACTGGAGAGAAATGCCCATTATATGGATGAGGCCCAGGTTGACTGTGATCTGCTCCCATTCTGCCCAAATTCTCACAGTTAGTGGTCTTCATCACATTCAGCCTCCACAGCATCCCTCATCTGCTCACCTTGGTAACACATTTTCCGAAGCAGCCTGCTCATCCTTAGATGGGCCCTGCCCTCTCCGTATCAGCTCCTGGAGCAACCTCTGCAGTGGGCAGTATGACCTTCATTTTGCAGTTGAGTGACCTGAACTGGAGGCTGAGGTCACAGAGTAAAGCAGGCCTCCTGATGCCCCTGCCGCTGCCCCTTCTCTCACACTAGGGAGCAGGCAGCACCCCTGTGGTCCTTCCCTCTCCGGGGCTCAGCCCTGCCTAGACAGCCCCATCCTCCTCCTCTCCCAGCAGAAGACACACACACATGCGCGCACACACACAAATACACTTCCAGCACCAAGGTCTGTCTGCAGACATCAGCCCTGGGATTTCTTTGGAAGGAATGATGCTAAAGCTGAAACTCCAGTACTTTGGCCACCTCATGCGAAGAATTGACTCTGGGAAGGATTGGGGGCAGGAGGAGAAGGGGACCACAGAGGATGAGATGGCCGGATGGCATCACCAACTTGATGGACATGAGTCTGAGTGAACTCCGGGAGTTGGTGATGGACAGGGAGGCCTGGCGTGCTGTGATTCACGGGGTCGCAAAGAGTCGGACACGACTGAGCGACTGAACTGACTGACTATATATATCCGGCAAATATTTGTTGAGCGTCTGCCTGCTAAGTGCTTGGACAGGGAGAACCAGAAAGCGAGGGATAACACTGTGGATGGAACCAAGGCTCTGATCTCATGGAACTTGATATTTTCTTTTTGGCCAGGCTGCACAGCCTTTGGGATCTTAGTTCCCCAGCCAGGGATTGAACCCACGGTCTTGGTGGTGAAAGCACAGAGTCCTAATCACTGGAGAGCCAGGGAATTCCTTCATGGAACTTTACAGATATGTTGGGGAGGGGTTGGGTGAGAAGGAGGGGCTCCCGAGGGGGTAAAGGGGAGAAGAGCTCTTGGAGGGGGAGGGGGAGAGTGGGCTCCATGCAGGAGAGGGGCTTATGAAGGAAACTGGCCCCCAACCTCACTCACATGCATGCCCACACATGCACACAGAAACACGTGTGAAAAAAAAAGAAACACATGTGTGTACACGCACACACATGCCTGCATATGTGTGAGAGCTCTGAGAGGACCCAGGTCCATTCTGCCACCTCCAGCAGGCATTTTGGCCAGCCTCTTTGCAAACCCCCTTCCTGGCCATGAGCAGGTCAGGATCAGTAGGCTGAAGACCTGGGTGCTCAGTAAGATTCTGCTTTCACTGGCTAAGTTTCTTTCTTCCCAGAGCCCCAATATGTTCATCCATAAAATGGGAGTGAGTCCTGGCCTCCCAGGGTGAGGTGACAGGCTCAGGGACCCTGCAGGGCAATGGGGAAAAAAGAAGCCGGGTCTCATATCCTCTGCCCACACTCCAGCCTAGCTCCAGCTTTCAGAACAGGTGAAGGGGGATGGGCCTGGCTCCTGAAGACTGGAGAGAGCTGGAACTATTACCTAATGCCACCCAAAGCCTCCCAGGGTGAGCCAGAACCTGACCCGGCTAGACCTTGGTTCTCAGGGAAACTGATGCTGTCCCAGGTGCAGAAGCCACCAGCAGGGCCTGGCACCCTTGGGAAGGGAAAGTTCCGGGGCCTGCAGGGAGATGCGGGTTCTTCCATCAGGACTTGGGACTGCAGCATGAAGGCTTAAGGCTAGACTCCAAGCGGAGAGTCTCACCCACCCCAAACATTCTGGAGGGGCTGGCTGGACACCAAGAGGGACCGACCAAGCCATGCTGGCTGGAGAGGCCTGGGTGGAGGCCGACGCAGGGCAGGGCAGGGCAGGGCAGGGCAGGGCAGGACAGGGCCCCAGCAGTCTTCTTGTGGGAGACAGTCTCTGGGGGCGAATGGGAGGCTGGCATGTGGGGTTCGTGTCCACTCCCTGTGCAGCCTTGGGAAAGACTTCTTTCCTCTCAGGACCAGAGGGTCTAAGGATCTTTTCAGCACGGTCATCGGAGCTCCGAGGCTGAACCAGGCTGGGGAAGGACCTTTCCCACTGGAGAGTATCTAATAGGCAGAGCCGCCCGCACCTTCAAGCTGATCCACCTGCTCCCACGGTGAACACACAGAGCGATGCACTGGCCCATTACCTCCCCGAGCCCCCATACTCATACAATTCTCAGCTGCTCCTCCATTCATCCCTGGGTTCCTCCAGGGAGGAAGAGGGGAGGGGGATGACATTACTGGGACCTATGGCGCCACCACTCTGGCCCAGCGGAGGTTCAGGTGTCTCCCGTCCCTCCTCACAACTCGGATAAGGGATATCAGATGGACAGGATCTGACAGCTGCACTTAAAGCCAGCTGATTTCTCTCCCATCTGGAGGCCAGGGAGACTCAGGCTCAGGACTGTCCCAGCAGCCATGGCCAAGACGGTGGCCCCCCACCCATCCCCACCGGCAGAGCCCTCAGGATGGGAGAGCTGAAGTACCCTCCTTTTCCCTACCTCCTACTTCCTCAGAGGGGAAGAACTCAGGGCAGGTGGGATCTGGGGGCTGGAACACCTGGGTTCCAACCTTCCATTCGGGGAGTTTGGCTCCGCCCCGCTTCCCCGGTCCTGGCAAGCAACCCTTCTGTGCACCTGGAGTCCCGAGAGTTCCCAGAAGAGGGGCCACGCCTGGGAGCGCAGCACAACAAAGAACAAACAGGAGGCTCAGGGCTTTTAGATTTCTTCTCAGCCGCCAACCGCAGGAATGTTCCTGATAGCTCTGCGGGGGGCAGCGGGGGTGGCATGGGGAAACCGCCTGTCACACAGAAACCCAGAGAGCTGGCTCACCCTTAGGCAGAGAGCCTGGGTACCTGGAAGAACCAGCTCTGTCCTCCTCCAGCCCCGAGGGCCCTGGGGAGGCGGTGGCAGCCCCAGGGGAGAAGCCTGGCTTCAACTGCCTGAATTTGTGAGGCTGCCTCCAGACCCCAGATTCCTGAACAGGGAAACCCACAGCGGTCTCCACCACCCCCAGGGTCCAGTCCAGGCGCCTTAGGCTGGCCGTGAGGGCCCTTCCCACCCTGGCTGCCGTGGCCTCTCCCCACCCATCCCTCGGCGCTGGCCCTGTTAGCCCTTCTACAGCACACTCTCTGGGCTGGCTGGGCATCTTGACCCCGGCTGCCCTCTCCTTCTGGAATGCCCTTCTCCACATTCTATTCTGGAGAGGCCTGCTCAGCCTTCCAGGCCAGGTTCGGGGACACCTCCTCTGGGACACCTTCCCTGGGTCCCGCAGGGCTGGCTTCTCCCTGGCCTGGGGTCTGCAGGGGTGAACAGGGAGTCTCTCCTGGAGCTGGGGTCTCCCAGGGGGAGCTTTCTGCCTCCCTCACCAGACTTTGATGTGAGCGGGGCTTGGTCATCTTTGTGGCCCAGCCCCTTGGACGAGGCCCAGATGCAGCAGATGCTCAGTAACTGCTTGATAAGGAAATGAGGAAATGAATGAGGGCGGGCAGTGTGAGGACTCGGGCTTCCAGGATCCCTGACCCTTGATCGTGAACTCCCTGCGGGCCAGGCGGTTAGGTCATCGGGGCTCAGAACCCCAAGCCGTGAGCACGGGTGTGGCCGCCCAAACCCAGGCTGCCCACTCACAGATTCCCAGGGGAACAAGTGTTCATTAAACACCTACTGTGTGCATCACCCCAGGCTATTCTCCCCCATGCTCTGCCCTTCCCATCTGGCCCTTTCTCTGTCCTTCTCTCCGCTCAGAATGCTCTTCACCCAGATCCTCTTATGGCTGTTCCTTGGATTTCATCAGATCTCTGCAGAAAAGTCACCTCCTCCAGGAGGCCTTCCATGACTTAAGCTTCTCCCCTCTCTATGCCTCATTGTCTTGTCTTAATGCTCTGTAAGGGCTTCCCTGATAGTTCAGTTGGTAAACAATCTGCCTGCAATGTAGGAGATGCCGGTTCGATTCCTGGGTTGGGAAGATCTGCTAGAAAAGGGATAGGCTACCCACTTCAGTATTCTTGGGATTCCCTGGTGGCTCAGAGGATAAAGAGTCTGCCTGCAAGGTGGGAGACCTAAGTTTGATCCCTGGGTCGGGAAGATCTCCTAGAGAAGAAAATGGCAATGCACTCCAGTTTTTCTGCCTAGAAAGTCCCATGGATGGAGGAAGAGCCTGGCAGGCTACAGTCCACAGGGTTGCAAAGAGTCAGACACGACTGATTGACTTCACTTTCATTTTCTTTCATTTCACTTTAATGCTCTGTGCCATGCTGTCACTAGCCCCTATTTTTCATTTATTCATCTGTTTGGTAATTGTCTTTCTCTTCCTCCCTGCCCCTGACACACAGTTGATAGGCTCTTTAAATGTAGGCATTTGGCCACCTTGCTCTCTGCTCCATTCCCATAACTGGAATAGGGCCTCGCATAAAGTGGGTGTTCAGCAGGTGTTCAGCAGATATTCAGTGAATAAATGAACACAAGCCAGACAGTCCCCGTTTTCACAAGGTTCAGGGTGCAATAGACAGGCACCTGCTTGGAGAAGGCCACCCGCATTGGCCTTTTTCCCATCCACGGAAGCTACAGTCACATCATGACAGGTGCCTCTGTCCTTTACTGACATCCATGAAGGAAGGGATGGCTCTTTGCGTTTGACAGGTGAGGGAAGGAAGCTCAGGTGAGGCTGTGTGTTTTGCTCTCAGGTCAAACACTAGGAAAAAAGCATGTTTACTATCCCTCTGTCTTTATTACCTGAAGCTTTTCAGGTAGCTCAGTGGTAAAGAATCCGCCTGCCAATGCAGTAGACTTGGGTTCCATCCGTGGATTGGGAAGATCCCTTGGAGAAGGAATTGGCAACCCACTCCAATATTCTTGCCTGGAAAATTACATGGACAGAGGAGCCTGGCTGCCTACAGTCCACGGGATTGCAGAGTCGGACACGCCTTAGCAACTAGACAGCAGCAGCTCTATTACCTGTGTAATTCTCCCTCTGGTGTCAGTGGCTCGCCCAAGGCCTGGTAGCCAGGAGAGGCTGCTGGAGCCTCGAGGCCCCCCTCTGCCTTCTGATCAGAGCTCCTTCCTGGGGCTACTCATTCCAGCCCTCCCTTCTCTCCCCGCTGGCCTGGGGAACCGGGTGAGGGGTGAGGTCTCTACCCTCCATGATCTGGGTTCTAGCACCATGTCTTTCCAAGGCCTCAGGCCATCTCTGCCTTGTGACCTCGTGGCCACAGAATCACTGTGCCCTACGCGGCATATCCCCCGAGCCCCTGCCTGCAGACCACCTCCCTCTTCCAGCTACTGTCTCCAGCAGGGAGAGTTCAAAATGTCATTTCTCTTCTACTTCCCTCCCGCTTCCTCCCGCTTTTCCTTCCCACCGCGTGAGTACAGGATGCCATGGAATTAACCACGTTGCTGGAGGAGAGACGGGGGTGGGGGGCCCCAGGTGCAGGTAGAGGAGCCGGCTGTGGGGAGCTCCCCAGATTCTGTGTGGGGGTGGTGATGCGCTGAATGTAGCCATCTAGGGAGATGACCTTGCCTGTTTCCCAGAGTGGCTGTAACAACGCATCCCAAACTGGGTGGCTTCAAACAACAGACACGGAGACGTCCCTGGCAGTCTGTTGGTTAAGAGGCCGCTTTTCAGTGTAGGGGGTACAGGTTCGATCCCTGGTCTGGAAGCTGATTCCACATGCCTCATGGCCAAAAAACCAAAATATAAGACAGAAACAGAATTGTAACAAATTCAATAAAGACTTAAAAACAAACAAACAAAACCCAGACATTTATTCCTTCACAGTCCTGGAGGCCGGAAGTCTGAAATCAAGGCATCCAGGGGCCCGTGCTGCCCTTGAGAGTTCTAGGGAGGAACAATTTCTTCCCTCTTTTCAGCTTCTAGTGGTTCCTAGCAGTCTTTGGCACCCGTGGCTGGGAGACACGTCGACTCAGATTCTGCCTCCGTCATCACACGGCTGTTTTCTCCCTGTGGGGTGTGCGTGTCGCTTCATCTTTATGGGGAAGCCAGCAGTTGAGTTTAGGCCCCACCTGAATCCCATATGACCTCATCATGTCACATTCACAGGTACAAGTTGAGGCTACGGTTAGGACTTCAACATATTTGAGGGGACCCGCAAATCCCATAGACGGAGGAGTCCATGGGGTTGCTAGGAGTCGGACATGACTGAGCGACTTCACTTTCAATTTTCACTTTTCACTTTCATGCATTGGAGAAGGAAATGGCAACCCACTCCAGTGTTCTTGCCTGGAGAATCCCAGGGACAGGGGAGCCTGGTGGGCTGTGGGGTCGCGCAGAGTCGGCTACGACTGAAGCGACTTAGCAGCAGCAGCAGCATCAACTATAGGGTAAGGGAGTTAGAGAAGGTGAAGTTCAGAGAAAGAATGAGACCGGCACTTGACAGGAACAGATCACCTTTAATGAGGCGAGAAGGGGCACCAGTCGGGTTAGTGGGCTGCTGTGCTGAGAGGAGAGCAGGTGTACATGGAAAACATATATATGCGGAGATACATTGTTTGGAGGGGTCTGTTTCTCCTCAAGATTATTTTTGATTAGTTAGCTTTCAACAACTGGGGCAAGGAATTCCTGAGACTGGCTGGAGACTGGGATCGGCTGGGGGCTGAACGTAATCAATCTTAATGTCCATTCCTTTCTTCGAGGGAGAAAGTTCTTTATTCTGTATAGAATGGTGGGGAGGACCTGAAGGGGAGCTTTAACTCCAGGCTATTTTGAGCCGTGTATCTTTCCTTCACCAACAGAACGGACAACCCTGACCACAGAGAGGGCAGGTTGGTGTGGAAGGCCCCTGGGTGAGATTTGTGAGTTCAGAATGTTGTGTCTATGTTTTTACGTGACTGAGTTGTCTGTGTGTGTCTGTTGTGTGTGTGCTTTGTGTCCCAAGCGCCCCAAGCCCTGTCCCAGTGTCACCTCTGTGGGTAGCCCACCTGGTCCTCGGCTCCAGGGATGCTGTAGCCAGGCCCCTAGGAGGAGAAGTCCATCAACCAAGTAGCCTTGGGGTGTTTAAGCAGACTTGGACAGGCCACCTTTCATGGGGGAGGAGCTCCAGGCTCAGAACAAGCAGGATCCCCGGTGGCCTGGGGCCTGGAGATGATGTGGTGGTGCGGAGCTTCGAGTCCAGGTGGGGGACTCGCCGCCTCTGGCTGTGGGCAGTTATCCAGGCAGAGATGCTCTAAGCAGAGCCCTGCGGGCACCCTGGGATGCAGGCCTGGGGAGGGGCCCCTGCAGGTCTCAGGAGCCAAGTCCATTCTCCTCCATCCCCTCCTTCCTCACTTGGGGGAACCTTATCCTACAGGACTTTCCAACCCAATCCTGGGCCCTCCCCCACGCTGCCACCTGCGGGCGGGCAGACGCCATCCGGCAGGGCAAGAGCACTGGACTCCGGTCAGGGAGGCCTGGCGTGCTGTGATTCACGGGGTCGCAAAGAGTCGGACACGACTGAGCGACTGAACTGACTGACTATATATATCCGGCAAATATTTGTTGAGCGTCTGCCTGCTAAGTGCTTGGACAGGGAGAACCAGAAAGCGAGGGATAACACTGTGGATGGAACCAAGGCTCTGATCTCATGGAACTTGATATTTTCTTTTTGGCCAGGCTGCACAGCCTTTGGGATCTTAGTTCCCCAGCCAGGGATTGAACCCACGGTCTTGGTGGTGAAAGCACAGAGTCCTAATCACTGGAGAGCCAGGGAATTCCTTCATGGAACTTTACAGATATGTTGGGGAGGGGTTGGGTGAGAAGGAGGGGCTCCCGAGGGGGTAAAGGGGAGAAGAGCTCTTGGAGGGGGAGGGGGAGAGTGGGCTCCATGCAGGAGAGGGGCTTATGAAGGAAACTGGCCCCCAACCTCACTCACATGCATGCCCACACATGCACACAGAAACACGTGTGAAAAAAAAGAAACACATGTGTGTACACGCACACACATGCCTGCATATGTGTGAGAGCTCTGAGAGGACCCAGGTCCATTCTGCCACCTCCAGCAGGCATTTTGGCCAGCCTCTTTGCAAACCCCCTTCCTGGCCATGAGCAGGTCAGGATCAGTAGGCTGAAGACCTGGGTGCTCAGTAAGATTCTGCTTTCACTGGCTAAGTTTCTTTCTTCCCAGAGCCCCAATATGTTCATCCATAAAATGGGAGTGAGTCCTGGCCTCCCAGGGTGAGGTGACAGGCTCAGGGACCCTGCAGGGCAATGGGGAAAAAAGAAGCCGGGTCTCATATCCTCTGCCCACACTCCAGCCTAGCTCCAGCTTTCAGAACAGGTGAAGGGGGATGGGCCTGGCTCCTGAAGACTGGAGAGAGCTGGAACTATTACCTAATGCCACCCAAAGCCTCCCAGGGTGAGCCAGAACCTGACCCGGCTAGACCTTGGTTCTCAGGGAAACTGATGCTGTCCCAGGTGCAGAAGCCACCAGCAGGGCCTGGCACCCTTGGGAAGGGAAAGTTCCGGGGCCTGCAGGGAGATGCGGGTTCTTCCATCAGGACTTGGGACTGCAGCATGAAGGCTTAAGGCTAGACTCCAAGCGGAGAGTCTCACCCACCCCAAACATTCTGGAGGGGCTGGCTGGACACCAAGAGGGACCGACCAAGCCATGCTGGCTGGAGAGGCCTGGGTGGAGGCCGACGCAGGGCAGGGCAGGGCAGGGCAGGGCAGGACAGGGCCCCAGCAGTCTTCTTGTGGGAGACAGTCTCTGGGGGCGAATGGGAGGCTGGCATGTGGGGTTCGTGTCCACTCCCTGTGCAGCCTTGGGAAAGACTTCTTTCCTCTCAGGACCAGAGGGTCTAAGGATCTTTTCAGCACGGTCATCGGAGCTCCGAGGCTGAACCAGGCTGGGGAAGGACCTTTCCCACTGGAGAGTATCTAATAGGCAGAGCCGCCCGCACCTTCAAGCTGATCCACCTGCTCCCACGGTGAACACACAGAGCGATGCACTGGCCCATTACCTCCCCGAGCCCCCATACTCATACAATTCTCAGCTGCTCCTCCATTCATCCCTGGGTTCCTCCAGGGAGGAAGAGGGGAGGGGGATGACATTACTGGGACCTATGGCGCCACCACTCTGGCCCAGCGGAGGTTCAGGTGTCTCCCGTCCCTCCTCACAACTCGGATAAGGGATATCAGATGGACAGGATCTGACAGCTGCACTTAAAGCCAGCTGATTTCTCTCCCATCTGGAGGCCAGGGAGACTCAGGCTCAGGACTGTCCCAGCAGCCATGGCCAAGACGGTGGCCCCCCACCCATCCCCACCGGCAGAGCCCTCAGGATGGGAGAGCTGAAGTACCCTCCTTTTCCCTACCTCCTACTTCCTCAGAGGGGAAGAACTCAGGGCAGGTGGGATCTGGGGGCTGGAACACCTGGGTTCCAACCTTCCATTCGGGGAGTTTGGCTCCGCCCCGCTTCCCCGGTCCTGGCAAGCAACCCTTCTGTGCACCTGGAGTCCCGAGAGTTCCCAGAAGAGGGGCCACGCCTGGGAGCGCAGCACAACAAAGAACAAACAGGAGGCTCAGGGCTTTTAGATTTCTTCTCAGCCGCCAACCGCAGGAATGTTCCTGATAGCTCTGCGGGGGGCAGCGGGGGTGGCATGGGGAAACCGCCTGTCACACAGAAACCCAGAGAGCTGGCTCACCCTTAGGCAGAGAGCCTGGGTACCTGGAAGAACCAGCTCTGTCCTCCTCCAGCCCCGAGGGCCCTGGGGAGGCGGTGGCAGCCCCAGGGGAGAAGCCTGGCTTCAACTGCCTGAATTTGTGAGGCTGCCTCCAGACCCCAGATTCCTGAACAGGGAAACCCACAGCGGTCTCCACCACCCCCAGGGTCCAGTCCAGGCGCCTTAGGCTGGCCGTGAGGGCCCTTCCCACCCTGGCTGCCGTGGCCTCTCCCCACCCATCCCTCGGCGCTGGCCCTGTTAGCCCTTCTACAGCACACTCTCTGGGCTGGCTGGGCATCTTGACCCCGGCTGCCCTCTCCTTCTGGAATGCCCTTCTCCACATTCTATTCTGGAGAGGCCTGCTCAGCCTTCCAGGCCAGGTTCGGGGACACCTCCTCTGGGACACCTTCCCTGGGTCCCGCAGGGCTGGCTTCTCCCTGGCCTGGGGTCTGCAGGGGTGAACAGGGAGTCTCTCCTGGAGCTGGGGTCTCCCAGGGGGAGCTTTCTGCCTCCCTCACCAGACTTTGATGTGAGCGGGGCTTGGTCATCTTTGTGGCCCAGCCCCTTGGACGAGGCCCAGATGCAGCAGATGCTCAGTAACTGCTTGATAAGGAAATGAGGAAATGAATGAGGGCGGGCAGTGTGAGGACTCGGGCTTCCAGGATCCCTGACCCTTGATCGTGAACTCCCTGCGGGCCAGGCGGTTAGGTCATCGGGGGCTCAGAACCCCAAGCCGTGAGCACGGGTGTGGCCGCCCAAACCCAGGCTGCCCACTCACAGATTCCCAGGGGAACAAGTGTTCATTAAACACCTACTGTGTGCATCACCCCAGGCTATTCTCCCCCATGCTCTGCCCTTCCCATCTGGCCCTTTCTCTGTCCTTCTCTCCGCTCAGAATGCTCTTCACCCAGATCCTCTTATGGCTGTTCCTTGGATTTCATCAGATCTCTGCAGAAAAGTCACCTCCTCCAGGAGGCCTTCCATGACTTAAGCTTCTCCCCTCTCTATGCCTCATTGTCTTGTCTTAATGCTCTGTAAGGGCTTCCCTGATAGTTCAGTTGGTAAACAATCTGCCTGCAATGTAGGAGATGCCGGTTCGATTCCTGGGTTGGGAAGATCTGCTAGAAAAGGGATAGGCTACCCACTTCAGTATTCTTGGGATTCCCTGGTGGCTCAGAGGATAAAGAGTCTGCCTGCAAGGTGGGAGACCTAAGTTTGATCCCTGGGTCGGGAAGATCTCCTAGAGAAGAAAATGGCAATGCACTCCAGTTTTTCTGCCTAGAAAGTCCCATGGATGGAGGAAGAGCCTGGCAGGCTACAGTCCACAGGGTTGCAAAGAGTCAGACACGACTGATTGACTTCACTTTCATTTTCTTTCATTTCACTTTAATGCTCTGTGCCATGCTGTCACTAGCCCCTATTTTTCATTTATTCATCTGTTTGGTAATTGTCTTTCTCTTCCTCCCTGCCCCTGACACACAGTTGATAGGCTCTTTAAATGTAGGCATTTGGCCACCTTGCTCTCTGCTCCATTCCCATAACTGGAATAGGGCCTCGCATAAAGTGGGTGTTCAGCAGGTGTTCAGCAGATATTCAGTGAATAAATGAACACAAGCCAGACAGTCCCCGTTTTCACAAGGTTCAGGGTGCAATAGACAGGCACCTGCTTGGAGAAGGCCACCCGCATTGGCCTTTTTCCCATCCACGGAAGCTACAGTCACATCATGACAGGTGCCTCTGTCCTTTACTGACATCCATGAAGGAAGGGATGGCTCTTTGCGTTTGACAGGTGAGGGAAGGAAGCTCAGGTGAGGCTGTGTGTTTTGCTCTCAGGTCAAACACTAGGAAAAAAGCATGTTTACTATCCCTCTGTCTTTATTACCTGAAGCTTTTCAGGTAGCTCAGTGGTAAAGAATCCGCCTGCCAATGCAGTAGACTTGGGTTCCATCCGTGGATTGGGAAGATCCCTTGGAGAAGGAATTGGCAACCCACTCCAATATTCTTGCCTGGAAAATTACATGGACAGAGGAGCCTGGCTGCCTACAGTCCACAGGATTGCAGAGTCAGACACGCCTTAGCAACTAGACAGCAGCAGCTCTATTACCTGTGTAATTCTCCCTTTGGTGTCAGTGCTCGCCCAAGGCCTGGTAGCCAGGAGAGGCTGCTGGAGCCTCGAGGCCCCCCTCTGCCTTCTGATCAGAGCTCCTTCCTGGGGCTACTCATTCCAGCCCTCCCTTCTCTCCCCGCTGGCCTGGGGAACCGGGTGAGGGGTGAGGTCTCTACCCTCCATGATCTGGGTTCTAGCACCATGTCTTTCCAAGGCCTCAGGCCATCTCTGCCTTGTGACCTCGTGGCCACAGAATCACTGTGCCCTACGCGGCATATCCCCCGAGCCCCTGCCTGCAGACCACCTCCCTCTTCCAGCTACTGTCTCCAGCAGGGAGAGTTCAAAATGTCATTTCTCTTCTACTTCCCTCCCGCTTCCTCCCGCTTTTCCTTCCCACCGCGTGAGTACAGGATGCCATGGAATTAACCACGTTGCTGGAGGAGAGACGGGGGTGGGAGGCCCCAGGTGCAGGTAGAGGAGCCGGCTGTGGGGAGCTCCCCAGATTCTGTGTGGGGGTGGTGATGCGCTGAATGTAGCCATCTAGGGAGATGACCTTGCCTGTTTCCCAGAGTGGCTGTAACAACGCATCCCAAACTGGGTGGCTTCAAACAACAGACACGGAGACGTCCCTGGCAGTCTGTTGGTTAAGAGGCCGCTTTTCAGTGTAGGGGGTACAGGTTCGATCCCTGGTCTGGAAGCTGATTCCACATGCCTCGTGGCCAAAAAACCAAAATATAAGACAGAAACAGAATTGTAACAAATTCAATAAAGACTTAAAAACAAACAAACAAAACCCAGACATTTATTCCTTCACAGTCCTGGAGGCCGGAAGTCTGAAATCAAGGCATCCAGGGGCCCGTGCTGCCCTTGAGAGTTCTAGGGAGGAACAATTTCTTCCCTCTTTTCAGCTTCTAGTGGTTCCTAGCAGTCTTTGGCACCCGTGGCTGGGAGACACGTCGACTCAGATTCTGCCTCCGTCATCACACGGCTGTTTTCTCCCTGTGGGGTGTGCGTGTCGCTTCATCTTTATGGGGAAGCCAGCAGTTGAGTTTAGGCCCCACCTGAATCCCATATGACCTCATCATGTCACATTCACAGGTACAAGTTGAGGCTACGGTTAGGACTTCAACATATTTGAGGGGACCCGCAAATCCCATAGACGGAGGAGTCCATGGGGTTGCTAGGAGTCGGACATGACTGAGCGACTTCACTTTCAATTTTCACTTTTCACTTTCATGCATTGGAGAAGGAAATGGCAACCCACTCCAGTGTTCTTGCCTGGAGAATCCCAGGGACGGGGGAGCCTGGTGGGCTGTGGGGTCGCGCAGAGTCGGCTACGACTGAAGCGACTTAGCAGCAGCAGCAGCATCAACTATAGGGTAAGGGAGTTAGAGAAGGTGAAGTTCAGAGAAAGAATGAGACCGGCACTTGACAGGAACAGATCACCTTTAATGAGGCGAGAAGGGGCACCAGTCGGGTTAGTGGGCTGCTGTGCTGAGAGGAGAGCAGGTGTACATGGAAAACATATATATGCGGAGATACATTGTTTGGAGGGGTCTGTTTCTCCTCAAGATTATTTTTGATTAGTTAGCTTTCAACAACTGGGGCAAGGAATTCCTGAGACTGGCTGGAGACTGGGATCGGCTGGGGGCTGAACGTAATCAATCTTAATGTCCATTCCTTTCTTCGAGGGAGAAAGTTCTTTATTCTGTATAGAATGGTGGGGAGGACCTGAAGGGGAGCTTTAACTCCAGGCTATTTTGAGCCGTGTATCTTTCCTTCACCAACAGAACGGACAACCCTGACCACAGAGAGGGCAGGTTGGTGTGGAAGGCCCCTGGGTGAGATTTGTGAGTTCAGAATGTTGTGTCTATGTTTTTACGTGACTGAGTTGTCTGTGTGTGTCTGTTGTGTGTGTGCTTTGTGTCCCAAGCGCCCCAAGCCCTGTCCCAGTGTCACCTCTGTGGGTAGCCCACCTGGTCCTCGGCTCCAGGGATGCTGTAGCCAGGCCCCTAGGAGGAGAAGTCCATCAACCAAGTAGCCTTGGGGTGTTTAAGCAGACTTGGACAGGCCACCTTTCATGGGGGAGGAGCTCCAGGCTCAGAACAAGCAGGATCCCCGGTGGCCTGGGGCCTGGAGATGATGTGGTGGTGCGGAGCTTCGAGTCCAGGTGGGGGACTCGCCGCCTCTGGCTGTGGGCAGTTATCCAGGCAGAGATGCTCTAAGCAGAGCCCTGCGGGCACCCTGGGATGCAGGCCTGGGGAGGGGCCCCTGCAGGTCTCAGGAGCCAAGTCCATTCTCCTCCATCCCCTCCTTCCTCACTTGGGGGAACCTTATCCTACAGGACTTTCCAACCCAATCCTGGGCCCTCCCCCACGCTGCCACCTGCGGGCGGGCAGACGCCATCCGGCAGGGCAAGAGCACTGGACTCCGGGTGGGAGAGCTGTGTGCACACGCTTGGCCACTCACTTGTGTGACCCCAGGAAGTCACTTGGCCTTCTAGGCTCCATTTCTGTCTGTCCCACCCCTCAGCCAGGGCCTCAGGCTGGGCACCCATCACTTCCAGCGCTTTCTGAGCTGCACACAGCCTCTGCCCTGCCGACCTCCCTTCCCGTCCCTGCTCACACTGTCGCCCTCTGTCCTGCCTGGTTAACTCCCCTCCGCTGCCCTCCCCTGCCCCACCCCGTCCCGGCCAGGTGGGCGCGCCTCACCGCTGTACCTGGCTCTTCTCCCACTCCAGAGAGCACGTCTCGCGCGACAGACTGGGCACACTGAAGCCTGGGCTCCTCCTTTTCCTTCTTCGTGTCCCCAGAGCCGAGCACAGGCCTGGAGCTCTTGTTCCCCGCAAGTGAAGTCAAGTGAAGTCGCTCAGTAGTGTCCGGCTCTTTGCCACCCCATGGACAGTAGCCTACCAGGCTCCGCCATCCATGGGATTTTCCAGGCAAGAATACTGGAGTGGGCTGCCATCTCCTTCTCCAGGGGATCTTCCCAACCCAGGGATCGAACCTGGGTCTCTTGCATTGCAGACAGACGCTTTTACAGTCTGAGCTACCAGTTGCCTGCAAAGCGCTTGTTAAATGAAGGAATGAACCAGCAGGCATCTGAAGGAGCCGGGCCTCTCAGAGCTGGGCGTCCATGCCTCTCTTCCAGACCTTATCTGGAAGGTCACATTTATGCACAGAGCTGGATCCCTGGCCCCACCCCAGAGGGGGCTCCTCCAAGGACGGAAGCACACAGTCTTCCTCCTATAGTCCCAGCACCAGCCCCAGGAAAAGATTTCAGAGGTGGCCAAGGGGCTGCTTCTCTGCTGTCCCCTGCTGATGAAGAGGGGGAACTGGAGGACGTCTGGAAGCTTCTCTGGCTATCGGTGGGTCAGTCCTAGCCTGGGGACAGGAGAGCGGTTTCCATCATGCGGGGGAACAATGGCCTTCCCTTTGCCTGGTAGTCTGTGTTCTTCATGCGCCTAACAATAGCGAGAGTACCTATTTAGGGCTTTCCCCTTTCCCTCCTTCCAGGGCCACCCTGGATGTGTGGTCGGTATCCAACTGACACCCAGATCTCCAGGCTGGTCTGGGGGCCTCTTCTGATGCCTGAACAGCGTCACTGCATTACAATTTTTCAACTGTCTACTCTCCCCCACTCCCAGATTGCGATCCCCAAGAGTAGGGCATCCCAGTTCATTCACTTGGTCAACAGATCTTCATTGTGTATCAGCCGCGTGTTGGGGTTTTTCCGCCCTCACGGAGCTCATCTCTGTCTTGTCTTGAGGCCCAGCCCGAGGCTTGGCACACATGCACGGAAGTGGGTGCACGTGGATGATTCAACAGGCAAGTGGGGGTGGGCTTTGGGATCCCCTCTACAAGTGCCCCCGCTCTGGTCCAGGCTGCCTGCTGCGGCCCAAGCAAAGCCCAGGGGAACAGGCGAAGAGCCAATTTCAGAGCGGCGGTTGCAGCAGAGGATGGGCCGCTGTCGGCTGCTCTGCCAGACCCACCCCGCTTCCCAGGAAGCTGGTTAAGGAAACCAGTGGCAGAGGAGATGATGGGACAGAATGACCTCAGATGACCCTCACAGCCCTGCTACTCGGGGTCGCATGAGCGTCCTTGAGCCTGGCCATCCACAAGGCAGGCCGCCGGCCTCCACAGCTCTGGCCGATCCAACTGGGAGGGCCAGATACGAAGGTGATGGTAGCATGCTGAAAGGTAGGTGGCCTCCGCTGCTTCTGGGCACAGGCCTGGGACTGGAGTCTGCAGTGGAGGGACGATGACTAGGGGACACACAGCCGCCTGCCATCACCAAGTGACCCTACGGGAAAGGTGCGCCTGGTGGGATGTGCCAGGCTCTTGGGGCTGCAGCCAAGTCTCAGCTGCAGTCTGGACTCCTCGGCTGGTGAATCCTGTTCACAGTCCTCAGGAGCCACCCTCTAGGCTTCGTCCCCCCTCCCCGGCCAGTGCAGGCCATTCACCGCCCTGACCACTGCTGCAGATCTGTGGGTGTGTCTTATCCATCTCTAAGTCCCAGGCCTCTCCAAAAAGCCAGCTCAAGGTGGCCATCCAGCTCCAGGAATACTCCAAGGCCACGTGTTACGGTGTTTGTCAGGACCCCTGCACCAGGAGTGTTTCCTCAACGTGAGCCCACCTGGAGTCCAGCCAACAGCTGACCAGTAGCTATGAGCTCCCCCGGGCCTGATCAGGTGCCTGGCTCAGTCACCTTCCTGCCCTGCCCTGCCCTGCCTTGAGGGGTGGGGGTGGAGGAGCCGATCCCTGCAAACCACATTTCCTGGGCTCACTTGCCAACAGCTTCCCGGTTAATTTAGCCCATGGGATCTCCTGCTGGGAGATCAGGAGACAGGCAGAGGCCAGGGCTCTGCTCCCCAACTCTTGCCCGTGTCTCACCTCTGTGTAAGGTCCCGCCAGGCAGCCCTTCTCACGGTGACCCAGCCTGGAGTGCGGGGACCACCACTGTGGCTCTCAGCCGTCCACCCATCTCAGGGTCGCCAAGCCATCCCGTTTGCCCTTTCAGCTCTCCAGGGAGCCCCCCATCTCACATCCCCGCTGGGGCATCGTCTGCCCGACTGGACCTGGCTACAGTTCTCTTTGCTGCCCTCTGTATTCCCCGATCATAAAGACACAGCACGCCAGGGGCAGGTTGGAGGCAGTTTCTTTATACAAACGTAACCAACGCGACGGACCCGTCAGCATACTGCTGGGGCGCACGCAGGCCCATCTCACCACCCCTGGGGCAGAAGTCTGGGTGGCGGGGGTGTCACTGCAGGGGAGGAACACTGCACAGGCCTGGGGACTGGCGAGCACACCAGCAGGGAGCTCCCACAGGGCACGCATGGACACACGGGCACTGGATAACCACGAGCACTATGCACAAGGCCAGGAAGGAACAGAGAGCTGGGATGAGCCGCCGCCAACCAATCCCCCTTCCCCGAGGTTTCTTTGGGGCGGGGAAGTGGGTGGGAGGGGCCTGGGCCTGAAGCCAAGCACCCCCGCTGTGCCACGAGAGCCACGTGTCCTGAGCGCCACGTGTCCTGAGCGGGTGCCCTACTTTCTGCATCTGGGAAGTGGGGACCACTGTACTTCACGAAGCTGTTATGAGGATAAAGGGGATGAACAGGGACACATATCAAAATACTCAACACAGAGCATGGCACATAGAGGTATCCAATAAATAACTTCGTGTCAAGGAAATCTCAGCTCAGAGAGGCCCTTTTTGAGAAGGCCAGGAGGGGAGATCACGTCCCTGGAAACTTTCTCAGGGCATCAGGACCCTTGAGCACTCCTTGGAGCCTGTGGCCGCCGGAGTGGCCAGGGCCCCGGAATACACAGTGCCGGGGCAGTTGAGGGGGGCGGGGGGCTGGACTCCCAGGGAGGCACCCGCGGAAGCTGGGTAGACACCCGAGGAGTTGGGGGTTGTGCCAAAATGATTCTGCACATAGCACAGGCCAGAGGCAGGCTGGTACGGAGGCAGGCTGGGCATGTGCCCAGGAGCGCACGATGGCCAGGCCGCCAGTTTCTGGCCGCTGGTGTGCTGCATCTGGGCGGCAGGGTGGTTTGGGGTCAGGTGAGGGTGGCCGCTCTGTGTGGGGTAGGAGCCGGGCACAGGGTTTGGCCTGGAAAGGAACGAGAGAAGATGGGTGCTGAGCTAGTCATGCCGGGGAACACAGCACCCCGAACTGTCGATCTGCAGGAAAAAGGCCTGGGCTCGCTGCACTGCCTTCTATTACAATATGCTGTGGACGGGCATTTCCTGTAACCAGCTGTAAAAGTGCCACATGGGGAGAAAGAGTCATCAACTGAACAGAAAACAGATGCCCAGAGCGGGCAGGGACCACTCACGGCCCTGCAGTAAGCCAGCAGGATGAGGGGTGATCGGACCCATGCCTGAGACCCCTTGAGGTGTAAGGCAGTCTGCAAGTTGGATGGAGTTGGGGATGGGATCACAGTAGTTCGTGTCTTCCGTGGCTGGCCTAGCGATTCACTTAAAGAGAACAGGTCCACTCCTGTGGGAGGTCGGAGGGGAAGGCTCCAACTGGGTAACACAGGGCTCGGGCCCAGGCCTTGTCTGTTGGCAGATGGTCCACCCGTGATGGCAGGAAAGAAGGCTTATAGCTCAAAGTCCCGGCAGGCAGGAACGGACATGGCAGATGCGGGGAGCTGTCTGTGCCAAGGTCAAAGACCCCGCCACAGACACAGGTGACTGGGACTACAAAGGAGGACCCGTTCTAAGGGATTTGGCCTGTGAACTTTTGCGGAGATTTCTCAATACAAAGAACGAACGTCAACACCACTGACACCTGTGCTGCTGCTGCTGCTGCTAAGTCGCTTCAGTCGTGTCCGACTCTGTGCAACCCCAGAGACCACAGCCCACCAGGCCCCCCCAGTCCCTGGGATTCTCCAGCCAAGAACACTGGAGTGGGTTGCCATCTCCTTCTCCAATGCATGAAAGTGAAAAGTGAAAGTGAAGTTGCTCAGTCGTGTCCGACTCTTAGCGACCCCATGGACTGCAGCCTACCAGGCTCCTCGGTCCATGGGATTTTCCAGGCAAGAGTACTGCAGTGGGCTGTCATTGCCTGTGTTAGGTAATGATTAAACCTTGATACACTGCAGTCCAAACCTAGGCTTATAAATCAACTGAAGTACAGACACACGACATTTAGCAGCACTTTCAGAATTTTTAAAATGCAGAGGCTCTGGACTGTAAGAAGCTTGAGAAGAGCCTCCAAGAGAAACAAAGCTGTTGAGGACTGATGCCAAAACCAACACATGCATCACTGCTGCCCGTGTCCTGTTGTTGGGTCACCAGAAACATCACGTTCTGTTCTGGCTGCCTGCAACAGGCCAGGATGATATGGGGTAGGACACTATGCCATGTGGGTCACCATATCCCCAGCCAGGTCTGCATGTTATGGGCCGGCAGGATCACTGGGCACCACAGTGTCACAGTTACAGAGAAGTGAGTGTGATCCAGCGTGCAAGACTGTCCTCACTGGGGGCTGCCTTGTAGAGCAAGGGCCCAGCTGACAGGGGTCAACATAGTCAGCTGTCTTAGAGGGGCTTCCTTCACGGAGCACGGCTGAGTAGTTTGCAAATGAGGACCCTAAGTTCTCTCTGAACTGAAATTAGAACTAAGTTCTCTCTAGATCCAAAAAGCTATACAATACAGCTAATTCTAAATGTAAACACCTCCCACCCGTTGTTGTTGCTGTTCAGTGCTCAGTCGTGTCCGACTCTTTGCGACCCCATGCACTGCAGCACGCCAGGCCTCCCTGTTCTTCTCCANTAGATCCAAAAAGCTATACAATACAGCTAATTCTAAATGTAAACACCTCCCACCCGTTGTTGTTGCTGTTCAGTGCTCAGTCGTGTCCGACTCTTTGCGACCCCATGCACTGCAGCACGCCAGGCCTCCCTGTTCTTCTCCACCTCCCAGAACTTGCTCAAACTCGTGTCCATTGAGCTGGGAATGCCATCCAACCATCTTATGATCTGTCATCTCCTTTTCCTCCTGCCCTCGATCTTTCCCAGCATCAGGGTCCTTCCAAAAAGCTAAAACACAGCTAATTCTAAATGTCAACACCTCCCACCCACTCAGACTCCAGGAATTACCTGCCTGAAATAAAATGAGTGAATGCGCATTTCTGTTTTTCCCAGTACCCGTCCCTGCCTTTAAGAAATGGTCAGAGCTGGGACTTCCCCAGCAAGGTCCAGTGGTTAGGACTTGGCACTCTCACTGAGGGGGCCCCGAGTTTGATTCCTGGTTCGGGGAGGGGGGTTAAGATCCAACAAGCCACATAGCGTGGCCAGAAATAAAAAAACAAGAGAAAAGAAAAGAAAATGATCAGAGGGCTCTGAGCCACTGAAGGCTGAGAGTCCGCCTCCTGAAATAAACTACAAGGAACAGCTTCTGATTCAACCAAGATCCTGCCTCCAGGCCAGTGTGGGGACAAGATGGACTCCACAGCTGGCTCAAGGCAGAAATGGGCTGCTGACAAAGTACTTTGACTTTGCAGTGAACTCTTTCTCTGGGAGGGAAACCTCCTCCATCAGGAACTCAGCATCGACAAAAACCAGTGAAGGCCATCCGAGGCTGGCAGCATGTGTGCAGGAGGGACAGGAAGTGAGTAGGACCCAGAAGCAGGAGCCCCTGGCTCTCGACTGGGCGCTTCTGACTCTGCGTTACCTGGAGAAAGACGTTTGTCCCCTTTGGGCCTCCTCTCTGACAGGAGGGAGTGAGGCTACGTGAGAGCTCCATTGAGAGTTAACGCACCTGGACTGGAAAACAGTGAATAAACTTCGCCTTCTCCCGCCAGGCAGCCAAGAGCACCCTGAGGTGCAGGCCATGCCACCTCCTAAGCCTCCCAGTCAGTCAGGTGGATCGCGCTTCTTGCCAGAGTCACCTGCCGGAGCCCAATCCCAGCCCCATAGAAGGCTTGTCAGTGCTGAGGGCTGGTGCCACTGATGGGGCCCTAAGTCCCTCGGGATTATGTGTAAGGGCTTCGAATGCCTCCTATTGAATGCTCTTCCTGCTTGGACCCCACTTTGGAAGCAGCTGGGCAGAATCCAGGATGCTCGGGAGAAATCTGTGCACAGGTTTTGCTGGGTAGGCCCACACCCTCTTCCCTATTCCCCAGGACACCAAAAACCAGCCGCACCCTCTACAGCAGGGGTCCCCAACCTCTGGGATCTGATGATCTGAGTGGGTCTGAGTAGAAATAAAAGTGCACAAAGAATGTAATCACCTGAAATACCCTGAAACCACCATCCCCCCCACCCCGACCACACTCCTGGTTCATGGAAAAACTGTCCTCCACGGAACTGGTCCCTGGTGCCAAAAAGGCTGGGGACCGCTCTTTTAGAGGCTCTGGAGCTGCTTCAGGAATAAAGCAAGCATGGCACTCTGCAACTTACTTTCGGCTTTGGGCTGCCCTCCTTTCGGCTGAAGAGCCGGAGATGTACTTGAACATCGAAATCCTCCTCATCAGGCTGAAGGGGAACTTCTGGTCGAGCTTCATGGCGACTTGCTCTGGGACGTCAAAGGAGAAGCAGTAAGTGAAGCCATCTGGGGTTGGCGTATTAAGGAGAAGTGGAGAGAGCTGAAGGGAGGGGGCTGCACACTGCCCCTAGCACACAGGAGCCCACGCTGGCTCCACGGCGGGCCTGGGCTTATTCCACCATCATCTCTGGACTACAGCTTCAAACTCGGGAAACCAAGAGTTGGAGTTTCTAGCCTCTGTACCTCGCAGCGAACACAACGCAGCAATAGGATAGGCAGACAAGTGCTGACACCTTACCCATCCTCTCCTGGGCCCCTCGAGCTCCTGTAATGAAGCCAGCATGCACCTCTGTCTAAGTGGGATGAAGCAGGTGGCTAGTCTAATACCCTCTGGAAGGTCTGACATCTTGTCCTTTGTCCCAGGTAGAAGGAGCCTTGCTTCGATGTGACAAGTGAGCTTCCCGTGGGCCTCTGTGGCAGCCCGCCCCCTACACCATCACCAGCTCCCAGAGAGGTGAGGGCACCCTGGTCATCCGACCTGCATCAGCCCGTCACTGCTGAGACGGCCAAAGAGTCAGCCTAATTGCCAGAATGTTTATGCAAGGAATAGAAGAAGGCTTATTCTAAGTTTTTAACCACTCATATTGTCAAAGCCTACCTTAAAAAAATTTTTTTTTCTTCTTTTGAGAAAAA
The DNA here is from genome assembly GCA_006410675.1 of Oreotragus oreotragus. NCBI lineage: Eukaryota > Metazoa > Chordata > Mammalia > Artiodactyla > Bovidae > Oreotragus > Oreotragus oreotragus. Next base: position 2,728 of record SJYX01006109.1, on the reverse strand, counting down.
GAGTAAGCCAAACAAAAACAAAGAAACCTGTTTCCTGGGAATACCTTTTTTCTTCCTGGGAATACCTTTCATGGAACATCTCTAGCTCATGGTTATTTCAGGATCCTCCAGTAAAAAAAAAAAATTAGTCAAATGGGTTCACACCTCGGAAAAAACTAACTGGCAGTGCTGAGCCATTGTATTGAAAGAGCTAGGGGGATCTCTTCCAGAAGAGACAACTCTGGCATAAAGAAGGGACGTGACCTGCCTGAGGCCACATGGTTCCAAATCTGAAGCTGCACACAGAATACCTACATGTGAACTCGACCTGCCTGAAGCCCCTGCCCCGACCCCCAGGACCTACAGCCTGGTTCGCCCTTTGGCGTGTCAATGTTACTACAACAGCCCTCTAGGGAGGATACACGCTAGCCCGATTCCCAGGCCACAGACGTTACTGAGGAAAGAGGTCTGGGGAATGAGCCAGGAGGCACAGAGCAGGAGCCACGGCACCAGCAGCGAGGGCACCACCATGCCAAACACCAGGGCCCGCCTCATCCGAGAGCGGACGCAGTTGACTCCCAGCATGGCGAAAGCCACGGGGGTGAAACCGCGGGCGTCCTCCACCTCCCCGAGCTTCGACAGCGATGACACAGCTTCAAACGACAGGAAGATGATGGCGCAGATGACGGTGAAGATCAAGGTGAAGAAGCAGTGCCGGACGGTGCCCACGGTTCTCTCAAAATTGCCAGCAAAGCGCCAGATGACGATGGCTCCGCAGAGCAAGGAGACGGGATTCTCATAGACAAAGATGTAAGTAACCAGCCTGTAAACTGCAGAGAGAGCCGAGTTAGAGGCCCGGTGGTGGCTTGCTCCAGAAAGGGAAAAGCCAGGTTACAACCCACCTAGGAAAACGGGGAGTAGCTGGCTCTCGTTGCCAGGGAAAATCAGCTCGGAGCCAGTGGGATAAGCAGAGGGGAGCAACAGCGAAGGACCCAGGACTCAGAGTAGAGGCGGGGATGTCTAATCTTTGCTCTTTCCCAGACCTGGAGCAAGTCTTATCTGTGACTGGCTTCCACGTGGGGGAAAAAAAATAACACTTTTTAGCATGGGATGGTCTTTTATAATTTGTAATGTGCTTTATAATCCTCTTTGAGGCTTTAATACTGACCTATCTCACCGGGCAGTTTGAGGGTTAATTAATTGTAACAGCTTCAGGTGGACTGAGTGGGTGTCACTTAACACTCTTTGTGCCCGTCTCCTCGGCTGTAATCCTGACCTCTCCTTCCATAGTGGCTGTTCAGAGGAAGAAAAAAGGGACCATGAATTATTGTGCACCTGTAAAGATGAGAAAACTATCACTAAGAATGTAGATACAGAACTCAGAAGTCTTTCTTGCAAGTGCTTATCCAGTCTTAGAGCTAGAGTGATGTTTGATATGCAATAAGACAGCAAAGAATCTTTTATTTTTCTAAAAGCAGTCCTCGCTTCTATGTTTTTACATCCCTGCAGGCCAAAACCCTAAACTGAAGGAGGGGGGTGATCAGTGAGGTGGCAGTAACATTGGATTTGGAAGCCTAAAGGAATCTTGGCTCTGTCACGTCTAGACTGGCTGAGTTCAGTCCAGACACAGGGCCCTGTCGGCTTCAATGTTCTTATTGTAAAATAAAATGGATACACTCGAGGCCCTCAAAGGTCTCTTACGTGTCTAATACTCACATTGTCCATGAATCCCACACTCAAGAGAAGCCGCAAAGTAAAGGAAAAAAAAAAAGGGAGCTCAGTTTAGGCTGGCATTTTGCATCTGTCTCTGAAGACAGACATGCTGTGTATATCCAGGGTGAGAGGGAGGGGGACCACTTTTAGATTTGAGCAGGGAGGCAGGCTAAGAACCATATACCTCAGTCAGGCCACCTCTGTAAGGCTTCGTTATCTGAAGAGTACCGTCATTACTTGTTGAGTACTTCCAACACTGAAATCCCAAGGGTACATGTGAAAATTCTAGAAGCAATTCTATATAATTTGGGGATTAGAAAGCCCAAGGTTCCAGTTCCAAAACGTCACACGATGCAAAGAACAATACAGGTTCCTGTGTCAATTGTATGACTCAAAAGCTCTGTGAGTCTTCGAATTAAGCCTCAGCTTCATCTAAAGAATGGACAACAATAAAGCCCATGGGCAATACAGCCTACAATGATAATACGTCATGGGATCACCGTGAGAATTAAAAGAGATTAATGCATGTGAAAGTGCTTTGCAAAACAACAAAAGTCATACAAATCTCCCATTTTCCTCCCCAGAAAAGAATGGGGAAGAAACAAAGACTAAGAACATCTTTTATGAGCAGATATTTATAATTAATTGGTCTGCAAAATCTCTCCATCTCCCCAAGAAAACCAACACCTCTCCCAAAGGTACAAGACACCCCACTCCCGCTATAAACTGGGAATCGGAGTCAGGATTAAGATAAAAACGAAGATGCAGAAGAAATTCTAAACCCCAGGAGGCCAGGATGCTTACAGAGGTGGCCACAGATACAGCTCAAGTGTCTTGAGAAGGTGGAAAAAAAAATTTTTTTTCCAGTAGGAGGTTGGGCCCTAAAGCAGACGTAGGTGTGATTGTGACAAGGGAGAGAAAAATCCTCCTCGGCGAGCAAGCAGCGGGGTATGAAACCTAATTACTACAAATGGATATGGGAGCCTTGACCAGTACGACGGCGACAGGGACGGGAACAAATCTGGGTAGGGGAGGG
>SJYX01006108.1:19599-30631 GCA_006410675.1 Oreotragus oreotragus | reverse complement strand
TAAAAGTCTTTCTATTTTCACCCAGTAAAATGGAAAATTATATAGACAGTGGATTAAATAAAAAATGCTTTTCCTGCTGATCAGAATTACTTTAGCTGCATACTAAATTCCTATCTATGTTGAATATGCTTCTATTTATTTCCATTTCTCTATTAGTTCCATTTCTGTGTGAGTGCCTTACTATTTTTAAAAATTTTTCAGGACTTGAGTACAAGCTTTTCTTTTTACTGCACACCATACACAAAAATTAACTCAAAACATCAAAGATCTAAATATAAAAACAATTATAAAAATCTTAGAATAAAATAAGAGAAAGTCTTTGACTTTGAATTATGCAAAGTTTTCTTAAGTTATGATACCAAAAGGACAAGTGATAAAAGAAAAAATAGATTGGATTTATCACAGTTAAAAACTTTGTGTTTCAAATGATACCACCAAGAAACTAAAAAGACTCACAGAATGGGAAAAAATAATTTGTTAGTTGTATAAGGAATTTGATGGGGCTTTCCTGGTGTCTCAGCGGTAAATAATTTGCCTGCGATGCAGGAGACCTGGGTTTGATCCTTGAGTTGGGAAGATTACCTGGAGGAGAACAAGGCAACTCACTCCTGTATTCTTGCCTGGAAGATCTCATGGGTAGAGAAGCCTGGCCAGCTACAATCCATAGGGTGGCAAAGAGTTGGATGTGATAGAGGCAACTTAGCACACATGCAAGGAATTTGATAAGGGACTTATATCCTCAATATATTTTAAAAAATTCTTAAAATTCATTAATTAAAAGATAGATAATCAAACCAACAAGAAGATACAGTAATTGTAAATATATATGCACCCAACATAGGAGCACCAACATAGAGCAAATGATAACAAATGGAAAGACAGAAGCTGGCAGTAATGCCATAGTTTGACACTCCACCTACATTAATGGACAGATCATTTAGATAGAAAATCAAGAGGAAAATGTGTTTTTGTGTGTGTCTACTTGCTTAGTCATGTCTGACTCTGCGACCCTTTGGACAGTAGCACGCAGGCTCCTCTGTGGGAATTTTCAGTCAAGAACACTGGAGTGAGTTGCCATTTTCCTGCTCCATGGGATTTTCCCAACCTAGGGATAGAATCGGTGTCTCCTGTGTCTCCTGCTTTGCTGCTGCTGCTGCTAAGCCACTTCTGTCGTGTCTGACTCTGTGCGACCTCATAGACATCAGCCCACCAGTCTCCCCGCTCCCTGGGATTCTCCAGTCAAGAACACTGGAGTGGGTTGCCTTTTCCTTTTCCAACGCGTGAAAGTGAAAAGTGAAAGTGAACTCGCTCAGGCGTGTTCAACTCTTAGCGACCCCATGGATCGCAGCCTACCAGGCTCCTCCATCCATGGGATTTTCCAGGCAAGAGTATTGGAGTGGGGTGCCATCACCTTCTCCCTCCTGCTTTGCAGGTGCATTCTCTACCAGCTGAGCCATCAAGGAAGTCTAGTAGGAAAATATTGGCCTTAAGTGATACANCCTACCAGGCTCCTCCATCCATGGGATTTTCCAGGCAAGAGTATTGGAGTGGGGTGCCATCACCTTCTCCCTCCTGCTTTGCAGGTGCATTCTCTACCAGCTGAGCCATCAAGGAAGTCTAGTAGGAAAATATTGGCCTTAAGTGATACATTAGACCAATGGACTTAATAGATATATAGAGACTATTTCATCCCAAAACAGCTGAATTCACATTCTTTTCAAGTGCACATGAAACTTTATCCAAGATAGATTACATTTAGGCCACAAAACAAATAACAATAAATTTAAGAAGATTTAAATCATATTTAGCATCTTTTCTAACAACAACAGTGGGAAGGAGGAGTTATTCAATTGTGTCAGAACAGTTTTGCATTTGGGAAAAAAATAAGTTAAACACACACACCAAAATAAATCATATTAATACACAGATGAAAATTTTAAAAGGTTTATTATATGTTATTAAGCAACCAGTGATACAACAATATTAGAATAGGGAAAGGTACTACTGAAAAGTTAGAATGTACAAAAGAATATATTGTAAACTTATTTTCATTCATTGTCAAAAATAAGTATAGCACAGATGACAAATACATTTTTAATTCTTTTAAACATACCATTCTCATATCAGTGTGAAAACAGCAATAATACAACAAAATTTTATTTCCTTAGGACAAATTACTAGGAACAGATTTCTAAATCAAACAAAATGACAAGTTAAAAATATCAATATGTATTTCCAAAACTACCACCAGACGTGTGTGAATCTCTACTTCACAACCTTATAATTATGGAATATTAGTTCTCTATTTCTAAAAATCTTTTCTTAATTTGTTTGGTTTCAAATATTATCTTTTTTGTTCTTACACTTTAGTATAGGGTAAATATGGAGAAGGAAATGGCAACCCACTCCAGTGTTCTTGCCTGGAGAATCCCATGGACGGAGGGGCCTGGTGGGCTGCTGTCTATGGGGCTGCAAAGAGTCAGACACGACTAAGCACAGAGATAGGTTAAATAGAGAGATAGGTTAAATAGAGTATACAGTAAATGAAATTCACTACTAATAGAGATAGGTTAAATAGAGTATACAGTAAATGAAATTCACTACTAATCTCTACTTATTACTAATGAGAATATAAACTTACAGTTTTTTTGCTATTCATATTTATTCTTTGATGAATTTTGGATTAAATAGTTTATACTTTTTACTGAAGTATTTTTGAATCTCATTAGTTTGGAAGTTATATTGGTGCTGGGATCATTAGGTTATCCTCTACTTACACTTAATCCACTGTGTTTTTCTTGAAAAGCAAGTATCTTTAACTTCATTTTATCATTTATTAATCATTTTAAAACACAATGGTACACGTACACAATGGGAATGTAAATTGGTACAGTCACTATGGAGACCAGTATGGAGTTCCAAAAAAAACTAAAAATAAAACTACCATATGACCCAGCAATCTTACTCATGGGCATATACTCGGAGAAAACCATAATTCAAAAAGATACATGCACCCCAATGTTTATTGCAGCACTATTTCTAATAGCCAGGACATGGAAGCAACCTAAATGCCCATCAACAGAGGAACGGATAAAGAAAGATATGGTACATACATGCAATGGAATATTACTCAGCCCTAAAAAATACCATCATCAGCAACATGGATGGACCTAGAGCTTGTCATACTGAATGAAGTTAAGTCAGAAAGAAAAAGACAAATATACAATATTGCTTACATGTGTAATCTAAAAAACAGTGCAAAATGAACTTATTTACAAAACAAAAATAAAGTTACAGATGTAGAGAACAAACTTATAAATACCAAAGAGGGAATGGATGGGTGTCATGAATTGGGAGACTGGAATTGACGTACATACACTATTGTGTATAAAGAGATAACTAATGAGAACCTAATGTTCTCAGTGATCTGGGAACTCTACTCAGTGTGCTGGGTGAGCTAAATGGGAAGAAATCTAAGAACAAGGCAATATATTTATATGCATAACTGATTCACATTGCTGTACAGCAGAAACTAACACAACATTGTAAAGCAACTATATTCCAATACAAATTAATTAAAAAACCCCAAATCCACGAGGTATATTTTGTTTTTTTAATAGCTCATTACTTTTCCCTTTTTTAAACTGATCATAATAATTTTAAATTTTATGCTGCTGCTGCTGCTGCTAAGTCACCTCACTAGTAAGTATCTAATGAAACTTTGATATCAAACATTAGATAAACAATGAAATAATCTATCCTAGTGAAACAAAATAAACGTTCTATACTGAACTTACATTAGCGGAATCTGAGATTTTTGATTCGCTGTCTTTGTTTGAGTATTTTGTAGTGTTTAAATATACGTAATTCTGAATTGTTGCTGATAATAATCCATCAGCCCATTCCATAGTATTAGGGTCCAGATGTCCATATAGGTCACTGAGAGTGATACACTTTGGATTTAAAATACAAATATCTATTTTTCCTCTTCTTCCTGAAATCTGAGAAAAATCCAGTGTGATTTTTAAAGACACTGCTTATAGAACAATTGTCTAATTTTTTGGTATCATTCCTACTAGAGGTTTTAGGAGAGGTCTTTCCCTTCAAAGAAGGATTCTTTATAAAGGTAGCACTTTGCAAGAAATAGTAAAAATTGACATATTAAAATTAGCCATTATATCCAAATAATTATTTTTTAAAATTACAAATACTACAAATAAGGCTTCCCTGGTAGTTCAGCTGGTGAAGAATCTACCAGCAATGCAGGGGACCCTGGTTTGATTTATTGGTAGATAAGGGATTTATCTGCTAGAGAAGGGAAAGAAATAGTAAAAATTGACATATTAAAATTAGCCATTATATCCAAATAATTATTTTTTAAAATTACAAATACTACAAATAAGGCTTCCCTGGTAGTTCAGCTGGTGAAGAATCTACCAGCAATGCAGGGGACCCTGGTTTGATTTATTGGTAGATAAGGGATTTATCTGCTAGAGAAGGGATAGGCTACCCATTCCAGTATTCTTGGGCTTCCCTAGTGGCTCAGATGGTAATGAATCTGCCTGCAATGTGGGAGACCTGGATTTGATCCCTGGGTTGGGATGATCTCCCGGAGAAGGGATCGGCTAGCCATCCCAGTATTCTGGCCTGGAAAATTCCATGGACAGAGGAGCCTGGCAGACTACAGTCCATGGAGCCACAAAAAGTTGGACATGACTGAGCAACTTTCACAGACACACAAATGAATCCCTAGGAAAAGAATGGGAAAAAAGAAAACTCATCATGCTTCTAAATGGACTTAGTAGATGTAATGAAGGGATATATCTGGAGATGGGAAAAGTATCCTGATTATCCAAGTGAATTCAATCTAATTGCATGAGTTAAAATTGGAAGAGGAAAGCAAGGGAGCAAATCAGAAACAGGGCAGTACAGAAGGATCTAGAGGCACAGACAGTGGGCAAAGATCTGAGAGAGGCCTCTAGAAGGTAAGGGCAGCTTCCCGCTGACAGACAGCAAGGAAATGGGACCTACTTATTTACGCCAACACTTGAATGCACAAGGGAAAGAGTTTCTCCCCAGAACCCCCAGAAAGGAACTCAACCTGCTGATCTGTATCATAGCCCAGTGAGACCCATACTGGACTTCTGACTCCCAGAACCTGAAGATAATAAATGAGTGTAGTTTTAATCCATGTCATTGTGGTTATCAGTTATAGCAGCAATAGAAAATGAACATTTTCTATCTCATATATATATATATATATATATATATATACAATGAAATATACTCAACAAATATATACAGTATAAATATACTCAGCCATAAAAAGAATAAAATAATGTCAGGAAACATTTAACAGGAGGCTTACTGTGTGCTGTTTTGGATCTGTCAAGAATTCTCTGTTCCTTATTAATTCCTGAATATTCAGGAATTAATAGGAAAGGCAAGCCTGTCCTGGGGTCTGAGGAATCCAGGCATTTCCTTCATTAGTTTTTCTATATGGTGATAAGTACCGTCTTCCTTTTTATGAACCCTATGGTAAAAGNATAAAAAGAATAAAATAATGTCAGGAAACATTTAACAGGAGGCTTACTGTGTGCTGTTTTGGATCTGTCAAGAATTCTCTGTTCCTTATTAATTCCTGAATATTCAGGAATTAATAGGAAAGGCAAGCCTGTCCTGGGGTCTGAGGAATCCAGGCATTTCCTTCATTAGTTTTTCTATATGGTGATAAGTACCGTCTTCCTTTTTATGAACCCTATGGTAAAAGTGATTATTTACAGCCCTCTCTCTTTCATATGGATAACCTCATGTTTCCTTGTAAGTTTTTATTTTATCTCTGCTGAAAATAACTATCTTGTAAGACAGTATAAATACCTACACAATGTTGAATAAAACACCTCTGCTCCATCAGAGCTTTGGTCCCCGTGTCTTGCTTTCTCTCTCTTTTTCAGGCTGATCCCCTGGAGCGCAGAGGCTCTCTGAGTTCAATTTCCTGCCCAGGCTTCTAAGACCCTCTCGAGAAGGCGCTCTGCACCTTCACCCCATCGAGAGGGCACCTGAGGCCTCCGTGAACAGAGCAAGCCCTGTGCCAGGGGCTTTATTGGCTTTCTGCGTAAACCAAGGAATATCAGCCTCTTTCTCTCNAAGGACATGGCAACCCACTCCAGTGTTCTTGCCTGGAGAATCCCAGGGACGGGGGAGCCTGGTGGGCTGATGCCTGTGAAGTCGCACAGAGTTGGACATGACTGAAGCGACTTAGCAGTAGCAGCAGCAGCAGCTTACTATGTACATGAGAGATACACACGATGTGTATCTCTGCAAGAAATGGTTTGGGATTGAGGCTTAAATACCGTCTTCAATGTAATGCATGTAGACAGTGAAATAGTACTCAGCCATAAAAAGAATGAAGCAATGCTATTTACAGCAAAATGCCTGGACCTAGAGAGGGTCACATTAAGGGAAGTGAGTCAGAGAAAGATAGAGATCACATTTATTGGTGGAATCTAAAAACACGATACAAATGAACTTATTTACAAAACAGAAATAGACTCACAGATATAGAAAACAAACTTATGGTTCCCAACTAGGAAGAGGGGGCAGGGATAAGGACTTTGGGATTAAAATATACACACTAATATGTATAAAGGGCTTCCTGGTGGCTCAGGCAATAAAGAATCTGCCTGTGATGCAGGGGACCTGGGTTCAATCCCTAGGTCGGGAAGATTCCCTGGAAAAGGGGATGGCAACCCACTCCAGTATTCTTGCCTGGAAAATCCCATGAACAGAGGAGCCTGGTGGGCTACAGTCCACGGGGTGGCAAAGAGTTGGACATGACTAAGTGACTAACACTTTCACTGTATATAAAATAATCAACAAGGACTTACTATATAGCACAGGGAAATAAGTATCTTGTAATAACCTATAGTGGAAGAGAATGTAAAAAAAGAATATATATATATATATATACACACACACACATATAACTGAATCACTGCTGTACACCTGTAACTAACAGAACTCAATTATAAATTGAGTAAATCAATTATATTTCAATTAAAAAAACTTTCTTTTTTTTGAAATTTTAAGATCAGTTTATTAAGTTCAATGATGAAAGCCATCAGAAGAATATTCTCCTGAAAATTATTTTTTTTTCTTAGAAAAAAGAAAGGAAAATCAATACCCTCTCAGCATAGCCACAGATGCTGTGGCAGTCAAGCATCTCTACAGACGGGAATAGTTCATCAGTAGGTCAAGTCACTCTCCCGGTCAGCAGGATTGTAGTCTGGATCATCATCGTCATTGTCCTCCAGCTCCAAGTCATCCATTTCCTGAAACAAAGACTCATCTACCTCCACGTTGTTTCCAGCATCTTCCAAGAACTGGATATCAGATGTGTCGAGATTATGATCTGTTTCAAATAGTTGTCTCCCACTTAATTTATTTTTTCCTACTTGATCTTCTTCCTTCATCCATTTCTTTTTAATTTCCAAGAGTTCTGCATCAAACTTGGCCTTCCAATTTAAGAAATTCTCAATTGTAACAGGAGTACCATGGAATAATTGCTTTTTGGCTTCTTCTGCTTCTTTTTCTTTTTGTTTCTTTTCTTCTTCTCTTCTAGTTCTTATTTATTTATTTATTTATTTATTTATTTTGTATTTATTTATTATGCCTCACCCAGGAACATAATCAGTATTTGAGCTAGGATGTGTTTTGTCTGGAGTCAGAGTTGGATATAGAAGTCAGGAAGAGTAAGATATAGTTTTAAGCTTCAGGTCATAATTGATATCCAGACTTTATTTACAACATTCTAATTTCCCTGATGCTGGGAAAGATTGAAGGCAAAGGAAAAGGAGAAGGCAGACGATGAGATAGTTACATAGCAGCACTGAATCAATGGACATGAATCTGAGCAAACTCCAGGATACAGTGAAGGACAGAGAAGCCTGGCATGCTGCAGTTCATTGGGTTGCAAAAAGGCAGACATGACTTAGTGACTGAACACACACATACACAATCTGCCTGGTGGCTACTGGAATAACAGATGTCTGTGTCACGATTATGCATTTCAAGCAGGAAGAGTGGCGGGCATTTCTTGTGAAAGCTGCAAGAAGGCTACAGACCCACAGAAGCTAAAATAAGAAATTTCGGATCAAGATATACAACAGATCATCTAAGGCTCTAGGGAGAAGCTAAGGTAAGAATGTTTGAGATTAAAACATTCAAAAGCAGCTGCATATACAAGGGAATTGTGAAAGTCAGATGCAGACCCAGTAGAGATGCAGCCACAGTGGGGGAAAAAAGTGAAGAGACTTATACTTTCATCTCGGGCTGATCCTTAGGCTTAGATCAGTGAAGAACTATCCCAGCAGACAGCAAGTCTGTAAAGCCTGAGAAATGTGGCTCTTTTTATGGACGTTCAGTTTTCAACAATAAAAAAAAATTACAAGGAATACAAAGAAACATGAAAACCTATCCATTCAAAGTAATAAACTAAACAGAAAACATCCCTGAGGAAGCTCAGATANGATATCTTCTGCTTCTTTTAGGTCCATACCATGTCTGTCCTTTACTGTGCCCATCTTTGCATGAAATGTTCCTTTGGTATCTCTAATTTTCTTGAGAGAGCTCTAGTCTTTTGTATTCTATTGTTTTCCTCTATTTTGTGCAATGATCACTGAGGAAGGCTTTCTTATCTCTCCCTGATATTCTTTGGAACTCTGCATTCAAATGGATACATGTTTCCTTTTCTCCTTTGCATTTCATTTCTCTTCTTTTCACAGCTATTTGTAAGGCCTTCAATTACTCTAAAATGTAAATGGATTAAATGCTCCAACCAAAAGACCACAGCCTGGCTGACTGGATACAAAAAGAAGATCCACATGTATGCTGTCTACAAGAAACCACTTCAGACCTAAAGACACATATAGATGAAAGTGAGAGGATGGAAAAATATATTCCATGCAAATGGGAAGCAAAAGAAATCTGGAGTAGCAATTCTCATATCACACAAAATAGACCTTAAAATAAAGAAGATTACAAGAGATAAGGAAGGATACTACATAATGATCAAGGGATCAACCCAAGAGGAAGACATAACAATTGTATGGCCAACCTAGATGGCATATTGAAAAGCAGAGACATTACTTTGCCAACAAAGGTCCATCTAATCAAGACTATGATTTTTCTAGTGGTCATGTATGGATGTGAGAGTTGGACTGTGAAGAAAGCTGAGCACCGAAGAATTGATGNTGCCATACCCTTCTAGAGCACTGTATTTCCTGCTGCCCTAGCCACCAACTCCCCTGAGTACCTGGTGCTGCCAGAATTCCTGTGACCCAAGCAGCTGCACCACCTCCACACCTGGCCCTCACAGGGACAAACCCAAGTCCTCCAAGGCAGCCTCAGGAGCAAACCCCAGTGGACATCCACATGTAGAAGTAGAAATAAAACCACACTTGAAACCCAATGGCAGTGTGGCTAAGGAAGAAGACACAAAAATCTTCCCACCAGCTGTACAAACTGCATATTAAATCCACACAATCAAGTAGGCGGACTCTGTCTATGGTCTATAGAAAAGGACATTCAGAGCTCCCACAAAAGAAAATACACTAGTTCTGATAGCAGGGGACATTGGAGGCAAGAACATACAGGAACAGGACCAGATTAGAATCTGAGCTTTCCCCACAACAGATCCAGAGATCAGCACAGTGCTGTGGGATATTGCAGGGAGAGATCAACCCCTGAACCTTTGGAGTAGGAGCACTGACTCCAAGACCCTAGACTACCAGAGAACCAACCATAGGAAGTATCATATATTGAGAACTCACACAAAGGAAACCACTTGAATTCAAGAAACAGCATCACCCAACCACCAGTAGCAACCTGTCCAGGATGACTCATCTAAACAGCAAACAAAACAAAAATACAAACCCAATCATCAGCAGACAGGATTACCACCTCACTTAGCCTTGCTGATCAGAGGAAAAACAAACAAACAAACAAACAAAAACTCAGCACAAATCTCACCCTATACAAAGCTTACACAAACCACTGGGCCAACCTTAGAACGGCAGAAACCAAAAGGAAGAAAGAAATCAACCTTGACATCTGGGAAAAGGAGACTTCAAACACAATAAGTTGAAAAGTAAGAACGAAAAGGCAGAGAAATACTACACAAATAAAGGAACAAATTAGAAACATAGAAATCCAAATAAATGAAGAGGAAATAGGCAAACTACCTGAAAAAAATTCAGAATAATGATAGTAAAGATGATCAAAAACCTTAAAAACAAAATGGAGAAAATTCAAGAATCAGTTAACAATGACCTAGAAGAATTAAAGAATAAACATACAGAGACAACACAATTACTGAAATTTAAAATATTCTGGAAGGAATCAACAGCAGAATATCTGAAGCAGAAGAACAATCAGTGAGCTGGAAGATAGAATGGTGGAAATAACTTCTGAAGAACATAATAAAGTAAAAAGAATGAAAAGAACTGAGGATCGTCTCAGAGAGTCTCAGAGACCTCTGGGACAATATCAAATGCACCAATTTAAATTATAGGGGTCCCAGAAGAAGAAGAGAAAAGGAAAGGGAATGAGAAAATTTTTGAAGATGATTATAGTTGAAAAGTTCCCCAACATGTAAAAGGAAATAATCAATCAAATTCAAGAGGCACAAAGAGTCCCATACAGGATAAACCCAAGGAGAAACATGCCAAGACACATGCTAATCAAACTAACAAAGACTAAACACAAAGAAAGGATATTAAAAGCAGCAAGGGAAAAGCAACAAGTAACATAAAATGGAAATCCTATACATTTAACAGCTGATCTTTCAGCAGAAACTGCAGGTCAGAAGGGAATGGCAGGATATATTTAAAGTACTGAAAGGGGAAGATGTACAACCAAGATTACTGTACCAAGCATGGATCTCATTCAAAACTGATGGAGAAATAAAAAGGTTTTCAGACAAGCAAAAGTTAAACCAGCTTTACAACAAATGTTAAAGGGATTTATATAGCCA
>SJYX01006108.1:0-14117 GCA_006410675.1 Oreotragus oreotragus | reverse complement strand
AAAAAACTGTAAGAAACACAAACACATGGAGATTAAACAATAGATTTCTAAGTAACCAACAGGTTACTGAAGAAATCAAAAGGGAAATCAAAAAACTTCTAGAAACAAATGACAATGAAAACACAACAATGCAAAACCTATAGGATGCAGCAAAAGCAGTTCTAAGAGGGAAGTTTATAGCAATACAGTCCTGCCTCAAGAAACAGACAGTATTCAAATGCAAACAAGTCTGATTTTAACATGCCACTGCTCTTTCCACTATTACAAATTGCATCATTTGTTTAATAAATATTTATAAAGTGTTTATTATGTACCTGGCTGCAAGATCTCTATAGAAAAGACAATGTCCTCACTTCCGTGAAACTCACTTTCTAGACAGGAGAACACACAAAGTGCAAGTAAATAGTACACAATCAAGGTCACTGGAAGTGGCAGTTAGAACTGTGAAGAAAGCATGCAGTGTGATGTGATGAAAAGTGATGGAAAGCACTTCCTTGACACTAGAGTATTCCAGAAAAGTTCTCTCTGAAAATAAAACATTTAAGTCTTAAAGATGGAAAAGAAACCACTGAGGCAAACATCTAGGGACCAAGGATTGCAGACAGATGGAAAAGCAAAAACAAAGCCTCTGACATGTTTGAGGAGAATAGGAAGGAATCTGAAGTGCAGGAACTGGTACCAGATGAGAGGTGAACAGAAACCAAATTATTTTAAAGTTTTTTTAAATTTAAAATGTAGCAAGTTTTTAAAAAGATTTTGTAAACCATGGTAATAAGTTTGTATTTTCCTCAAGATTCAGCGAAAAGCCAGTAAGGATGCTAAATAGAGCAGGACATTATCTGAATAACATAGAAAATGATCTAGAAAATGAGCTGAAGGAGAATCAGCATGGAAGCAGGGGATTAATGGAAAAGCCATCACAGCCATCGATGTCATGGTACCCAGGACCAGGAACCAGAGGGTAAGAGGCAAGAGATTAGTTTGGAATTTACTGTAGCAGTTCATGCTAGAGATCATCCTGTCTTAGACTAGGTCGGTGGTTTTTCACTGGGTACAAAATTGTGTCCATCATGAGACACGTAGCAACATCTGGAGACCTTTTTTTTTATTTGGTCAAAACTGGAGAGACAATACTGACATCTAGTGGGCAGAGACCAAGGATGCTGCTAGACATGCTACAATACAGAAGATTGTCCCACTGAAAAAAATAACATCTGGTCCATAATGTTAATGGTACCAAGGCTAAAAGACCCACAAAACTGGGGCGGCTGCTGCTGCTGCTGCTGCTAAGTCACTTCAGTCGTGTCCGACTCTGTGTGACCCCATAGACGGCANGCTACAATACAGAAGATTGTCCCACTGAAAAAAATAACATCTGGTCCATAATGTTAATGGTACCAAGGCTAAAAGACCCACAAAACTGGGGCGGCTGCTGCTGCTGCTGCTGCTAAGTCACTTCAGTCGTGTCCGACTCTGTGTGACCCCATAGACGGCAGCCCACCAGACTCCCCCATCCCTGGGATTCTCCAGGCAAGAATACTGGAGTGGGTTGCCATTTCCTTCTCCAATGCATGAAAGAGAAAAGTGAAAGTGAAGTCGCTCAGTCTGTCCGACTGTTAGCGACCCCATGGACTGCAGCCCACCAGACTACTCCATCCATTGGATTTTCCAGGCAAGAGTACTGGGTTGGGGTGCCATTGCCTTCCCCGACAAAACTGGGGGGAAATACCAAAATTGGAGAATGAGAAGTTTGAGATGTATTTTAGTAAGTATAGACAGGATGCACCAAAAAGGGTTAAATAAAGTATAAAGTCTCAATGTTTGATCTGTATAACTGGGAGGGCAAAGGTGCCAGTTACCAAGATAACGAAGACCTGAGAAAAATGAGATTGAGAGGAGTTTAATCAAGTATTCAGTTTGAAGTACACGGTGTTCAAGATGACTATTATTCAGACTGAGACCCAAGCAGTTTAATAGATACAGAGGTTGAACTCTATAGGAAAACTCTGGGCAAAAATATAAATATAAGAGTTATAAGCATTTCAAATTTTATTTAAAGACATGGAATTGAATGAGATCATATAGGGAGGTAGGTAGGAAAGGAGCTGAAAAGGGAAGGGAAGAGAATGAACAAGAAGGCAAGGGAAGAAAACTCAGGTTTACACCTGAGGCACTCTCACTTTTCTAAAGACAGTTCAGAAAAATAGAAGGAACAATCAGGGAGGTAACAGCAAAACCAGGAGAGTGGTATCATGGAAGCTAGAAGGGGAAAGAAAAGTATTTCAAGAAGGAGGCAGTGGTTTATGGTACAAATGCCACCAAAAGGCTGAATAGAATGGAAACCAAATAGTATCCCTTAGCTCTGGCATCTTGGAGATCATTGCTGTTCAGTTGCTAAGTCATGTCTGACTCTTTTGCAACCCTAAGGACTGTAGCCCCCTATCCATGGGATTTCCCAGACAAGAATACTGAAATGAGCTGCCATTTCCTCCTCCAGGGGATCTTCCTGACCCAGGGATCGACTCAAGTCTCTTGCATTGGCAAGTGGATTCTTTACCACTGACCCACCAGAGTGTTTTTAATGGAGTCGTGGGAATGGAAGCTTCTGTGAAATGAGGGAGGTGAAAAAACAGAGAGATAAAATGCAAACAATTCCTATTTGGGGAATTGGAGTCAAAAATAAGGCAGACTGTAGAGTCCAGAGAGTTTGGTTTTGTATTTCTTAATGTGGAGATTGCTGACAGAAACGATCCAAGGAAAATGAGATGGGAAGGGAACTGAAAAGGTGAAGTTCTTAAGAAAGTAGAAAAGAATGGGATCCAGAACAAAAGTAGAAAGTAAGCAAAAGCGTTAGTCGCTGAGTCGTCTTGACTCTTTGCAACCCCATGGACTGTAGCTCGTCAGGCTCCTCTGTCCATAGGATTCTCCAGGCAATTTCCTTATGGGAAAGTTGCCATTTCCTTCTCCAGGGGGTTCTTCCTGACCCAGGGATCAAACCCAGGTCTCCTGCATTGCAGGTGGATTCTTTGCCATGTGAGCAGAGGAGTTGTCCATCAGTAGGAGTAAGGATACTTCTGCCACTGTAGTAAGAAAGATAAGCCCACATGCAAGCAGGCTGAGAAGATAAGAGAATTTCCCTATAATGGATTTTATTTTTTCCATGTTGTTTCAGTTCAAGAAGGAGAAGTGAACAGCTGGAAAGAGTAGGGAGGAGGAAGAGATTTGAAGAGGGATAATCCCAGGTGAGGATCCTTGGTTAGATCCATCCTTGCCCCACCATGGCTAAGTGTCCATAATAATAAAGACTTCTCACTGAAAACACAGCTATCTGAACCCACACCACTTAACCAAGTCATTGAGGATTATTGGAAATGATCTCACAGCAGAACAGCTGGAATTACTAGACACACTTGCCCCAGACCAGCAGTCTCTAGTCAGCATCTCATTCACACTCCAAAGTGTCGTCAAACCCAAGTTATGTGCTGGATGGACAGTGAATCCAAACAAGCAAAAACATCAACGTCTGGAGCAAAGAAAGATTTAGTACTCAAGAAGGCACCAACCCAGAAGATGGGAGATGTCGACTGTCTCAAAAGCACCCTGTTTCCTGGCCAGGTTGCAAGGTTTATAAAGGCAAAAAGATAAAGGGGGTGTGCAGGATTCTTCATGATTTTAGCTTCCTGATAAGATACAGACGCAGACTTCCTGGACCTGCTTTTTTTTGCTTGATGTGTCACTGTGGTGATTGTGATTGAACTATGGGTTTCTGTAAAGCAAACTATTAAATCATGGTCTTGTGATCCCTTAACTTCTTTCCAGGAGAGACAAAAAGGTGATGGTTGTGGCATTTTATAATTTACTTAGAGCCTTGGTGATGGTTCGGAAGTTTCAGTTCTTAATTGGCCCTCCCTGTGTCATCAATTTTAAGTCGATTTGGGGCCAGCTGGTTGAAGCCACAGGACATTATCTCAACAGTGTCGGGTCATAAATCAAAGCATTGGTTTAAGCTAACAGTCATGGAAGAGATTATGTTGGGCTTGCTTTTCCCTTGTTTCTGCATTCTCTCACTTTCCCAGGTAGTAACTTTGAATCTGCTCTTTGGAACTCAGGGAAGGTCTAGGTGATTAAAGCCTTTTTCTATAAACAAGAAATGGGAGACACAGAAAGACTTCTGGCCCTGGGGGAACTCCTCAGGGTCCAGTTCAGTTTTAAAAGGATTATGTTACATATTCTTCAGCCTAGAATCTGTCTCTTTCCCTTCTCCCTCAGCTCTTAGTAAATGAACTTACCTAATATTTAACAATTCCCTCAATGTTATGCCACCACATCTACAAATCTGCCTGCAATTGTTTCCATCTTACTTGTCTTTATTCCTGTTACAGTGGCCCAGCCAAAGATCTAGCCCTCTATTTGCGCGCTAGAAACAAAACACCCTGTCTTCCCAGTGCCTTTATTCCTTTATTTATTCACCAAGTCACAGCTAAAGACTTCAAAAGGCCGAGTTGTCTACAGATATTCTATCATCCTGTGTTCACATCTTTACCTTTCACTCACCTCTCAATGTCCTCTGATTCAGCTTTCATCCCAGGATTCCAATTCCTCAGTTCACCAATGACTTCGTTGCTGTTGTTCAGTAGCTCAGTCCTGTCCGACTCTTTGCGAACCCCTGGGCTGTAGCCCACCGGGCTCCTCTGTTCACGGGCTTTTCCAGGCAAGAATACTGGAGTGGGTCAAGTCACTCTCCCGGTCAGCAGGATTGTAGTCTGGATCATCATCATCATTGTCCTCCAGCTCCAAGTCATCCATTTCCTGAAACAAAGACTCATCTACCTCCACGTTGTTTCCAGCATCTTCCAAGAACTGGATATCAGATGTGTCGAGANACTGAAAAAAGAAAGAGAAATCACTCAGTCGTGTCCGACTCTTTGCGACTCCTTGGACTGTACCCCACCAGACTCCTCTGTCCATGGGATTTTCCAGGCAAGAATACTGGAGTGGGTTGCCATTTCCTTCTCCAGGAGATTTTCCCGACCCAGAGACTGAACCCGGGTCTCCCGCATTGTAGGCAGACGCTTTAACATCTAAGCCACCAGGGAAGTGATCACACATACTTTTTTTTTGTATTAAAAACAAATCTGAATCAAAAGGTATTTTTCCATTAGTAGAAAATACGTCTGTTATGAGTAAAATTATGTTTAAAATCTATTTAATATAATGTATTATAGAGGGTCCCATTCCTTGTGGGAGTGCCACCTAAGTTATGGTGAAAAAAGGTAAAGCGACTCCACCAAATTCCAATCATACAAGTTCTTCCACATTCTTGAGAACAGAAAAGCAAAAAACACATATGCACCCTTTGTATCAGAGCCTGGAGAGAGGGGAGGAGGATGGATGCCTGAGTCCTTCACCCACTCACTATCCCCTAAACCTTGGGCTACGCCCAAACCTATGCCAGCTCTTTATCTGGGTGTAAGGTTAAAATGTCCACCTGCTAGTTCCAACTTTGATATTTAACCTGCCGAATCTGGATTATTTGTCCATGATGATGATACTTTCAATATATTAACCTTCTCAGCTTAATCACTTAAATATCCAGTGGATTAGATTTAATAATTCTTCCTGAAACCAGCAGAACATCATCAAACTTGCAAAATGGAAATTTGGGTATCACATGGGACTCTACTTAACCTTGGGCAGAGAATGACAGCATTGCAAGTTTTCAAAGGACTCAAGAGATCATTTATTGCCACTCCTAAAGGAAGCAAAAGCTGAGAGCTGTCATGTGATTTTCTTCAAGTGCCCTGTTTATCACAGAGCTGGGATTAAAACCCACGTTGACATTTTTCCTGCTTTTCCATTCCATGATGTTGTACAATGCTAATGTTTCTTGCATTATTATTAATGTTTGTTTCTGAAAGCAATGATTTTCCTGTGAGCAAAAGGGGCTTTATCATTAAATGAGTATGAGATTTACTATTTCCCATATTTCCTATCTGGGATATACAATGCACATTGCAGCATCAAAGGCTCTCAGAAGTCCTGAAGAAAAGAAAGCTATGAACTGGCTCATTGCTGATCTCTCTTGAATCAGTGTCCTCCTCAGCATACACTGAAAACAGCTACAGTGGAGCATCATGGTCATTTTTCACTAATGGATAGGGTTCCAGATATTATTTGCAGAGGTTGAAATATTTTTTGATGACATAATCAACTTAGAGGACAAGAATCTGAAAAATACAGCACATGTTTTTCATTATTTGTCCCAAACAACTGAAAGAGGTGAGTGGACAGGAAGATATATCTGAAAAGATGGTGGATTTGCAACATGTTACATTTTCCAGTGATGTAAACTTTGTGTCATTAATTGACAGCAACAAGAAGATGTGTGGCATTGCATATTTTTATTTGGTTTTCCCAGCTAGCAACAGAGCCAGACATGGAGCAATGGACTGGCTCCAAATTGGGGAAGGAGTACGTCAAGGCTGTATATTGTCACCCGGCTTACTTGTATGCAGAGTATATCATGCAAAATACCGGGCTGGATGAAGCTCAAGCTGGACTCAAGATTGCCAGGAGAAATATTAATACCCTTAGATATGCAGATGACACCACACTTATGGCAGAAAGTAAAGAAGAAATAAAGAACCTCTTGATGAGGGTGAAAGAGGAGAGTGAAAAAGCTGGTTTAAAACTCAACATTCAGAAAATGAAGATCATGGCATCCAGTCCCATCACTTCATGGCAAACAGATGGGGANACCCTTAGATATGCAGATGACACCACACTTATGGCAGAAAGTAAAGAAGAAATAAAGAACCTCTTGATGAGGGTGAAAGAGGAGAGTGAAAAAGCTGGTTTAAAACTCAACATTCAGAAAATGAAGATCATGGCATCCAGTCCCATCACTTCATGGCAAACAGATGGGGAGAAAGTGGAAACAGTGACAGATTTTATTTTCATGGGCTTCAAAATCACTGTAGACAGTGGCTGCAGCCACAAAATTAAAAGACAACTTCTCCTTTGAAAAAAAGCTATGACAAACCTAGACAGTGTATTCAAAAGCAGAGACATCAGTTAGCTGGCAAAAGTCCGCAAAGTCCAAGCTATGGTTTTTCCAGTAGTCGTGTACAGATGTGAGAGACCTTAAAGAAGGCTGAGCACTGAAGAATTGATGCTTTTGAGCTGCGGTGTTGGAGAAGACTCTCAAGAGTCCCTTGGACAGTAAGGGGATCAAACCAGTCAATCCTAAAGTAAATCAACCCTGGATATTCATTGGAAGGACTGAGGCTGTAGCTGAAGCTCCAATAATTGCCCACCTGATGCAATGAGTTGACACACTGGAAAAGACCTTGATGCTGGGAAAGACTGAGGGCAAGAGGAGAAGGGGGCAACAAAGGATGAGATAGTTGGATGGCATCACTGAGTCAATGGACATGAGTTTGAGCAAACTCAGGGAGATAGTAAAGGACAGGGAAGCCTGGCATACTGCAGTTCATAGGGTTTCAAGGAATCAGACACAATTTAGTGACTAAACAGCAATAACTATTCTCAGCTAGTAATGACCTACCAGAAAACTGTGAGGCAGCAGCTGGTAAGTTTCCTCAGATATGAATATAAGTCAGTCATTCTTAAAGTCTCATACATAGCAGTGGGTTACCTGAATGTTACATGAGTCCTTTCAACTTTCCAGAACCTGTAGTTCATGACTTTGCTGTTCTCCTCTTATTGCATATTCAGAAACCACAACCAAGGGAAGAAGTGGTTACCATTTTCCCCTGTTATTTTTCCCATGCTGCATGGAATGAGGTGATGCCATACTGGTAGCCACAAACAAGGTTACCACAAAGGTCTGGAAATCTGACAGCTGAAACAAATAAATCATTCTTGGGAACTGTAAATTAGAAAAAAATACTTTTTAAAAGTGCTTGAAATAGCAGTGATCAAGAATCGAAAAGAAAAATCACTTAGCTTTTCAATATCTGCAATGCTACTTGGTTAAACCACATCATGCCATTTTTCATGAAGGCAATTACCAATAATTAAGGACCCTGAATCTCAAAGTAAAACCCCAAATCCCTTTCTCCATTATATATGGAAATAAGCCAAATAGTTATGGAAACAAGCTAGAAAGACTTTGCCACAACACTAACAGTAGGACAAGGACAAAGTGGCTCTTGGACCTCATCTGACAAGATTTTGTAAGTTAATAAGAACCTTACTGGGCTTGCTGAAGAGATAAGATGATTAACCAGCCTTCCTAAAGCTATGAAGAAACAAGCAGAAGTGTGACAGGAATTGAGAGTAAAATGCAAGACCTCTCTTCTCAGGAAGTAAACCTATTTCCATTTAGGATGAAACTAATTGTGAAGTTTTTTTTTTTTTCATTTGAATTCCAACATCCTGTTTACAGCATTTTATACAAGGTTAGCTTTCTTCATTCCATTGCCTGTAATGTGGAAATAATTCAGCAACTGCATTTACTGCTCCTTGGTAACCATAATGAAAACAAGAATACTTCCCCAAGGAGGTTCCAAGTCTCCAGTCATCACTGGTGTGACAAAGATGGCCTCATTCTTTATGAAAGCTATGCTCTGCCTTGCAAATCTTTATTCACCAGGGAAATGTTCCCATGAACACAGTATTTCAGAATCTATGTAATAAAACTGCACAGTATATACACCCTTAAATATAGCCCTGTATTAATTTTGTGGGGTTTATTGTTATTGGATTCATTTAAAAACTAAGAACCTAAAGTCCTCTCACTCTCCCCCTCTCTCTCTGGGGATGGAAGATACTGAGTTAAAACAAAACACCCTTTAATATTAGAAGTGAGTGCTAAGTGAATGAAATTGCTTGTGACAGGTGTCTCTTAACAAGACAGTTTCTGTAGCTGATTCATGAAGGACTTCCACATTTAGCTGAATAATGCTACCCAAATCTGAGTGTGCTTACTTCCGCTGGCTCTCTAGCATTTTTGCTTAGGAAGCTCACAGCCAGAATTAGTATATTTTCAGCTATAAACTAAAAGATGAATGTATAAGTTGGGTTTAGATACTTTAAAACCATCTCAATCAAAACTAAGAGCAGGATTAATATTCTAAGAAATTAATATTAATTTTTTTCATCCAGGAGGACTGTGAGTCTTTAGATGAACCTATCTGTGAAATATATATAAAAAAACAGCCATG
Source organism: Oreotragus oreotragus (assembly GCA_006410675.1). NCBI lineage: Eukaryota > Metazoa > Chordata > Mammalia > Artiodactyla > Bovidae > Oreotragus > Oreotragus oreotragus. Next base: position 4,929 of record SJYX01006108.1, on the reverse strand, counting down.
ATCACCACAGTAGCTGTTAGTATAAATTTTTATTGTTTGACTACCGTGGTTCAGCATTTCTTACTGCAAAACAGTGTTCAGCTGGGACTCCTACTGAAAGAGCAAGAGGCCATCTACATTTATGGAGATCAAGTAGAGCCAGCTGAATGAGGGCTCCAAGAAAAGGATATGTTCACATCCTGAACCCCCGAATCTGGGAATGGACTATTTGGGGGAAAGTGTTGGCAAATGTAGTTAAGGATCTCCAGATGAGAGGATTATCCTGGGTTACCTGGGTAGGACTTAAATCAAACGATGAGTGTCTTTAATAACAGCGAGGGAGAAGAGGAGACAGACACACAGAGGCGAAGGTGAGGTGAAGAAGATGGGATGATGTGGCCACAAGCACAGGGAGGCCAGGGCAGTCACCAGGGCTGGAAGAAGCAAGGGACAGATTCTCTCTTAGCGCCACCAGAGGGAGTACACTCCTACCAAGTTTTGGACTTTCAGGCTCCAGAACTGCGGGAGAGCACACTTCCATGGAGATACTGTGTTATGGCGCCTCCAGGAAATGAACACACCAGGTGTGTATCCTTCCGCTTTGTGAACTTGGGGGCAGAATTACTAGATTTGTACAGGTTTCAGTTGTTTCTGAACTAACTGATGAAAAGTAAAATAATAAAAAATAACAACCTCATCATTACCATGTGCCTAGATCCTTACAGTTATCCTACCTGTGGTATTATAAAACTCATTTTAACATTAATCTCAGAGCAGTCAAACGACTCATCCTTGTGGAAACAAGAGAGCCTGCAGAAACTCAACACATGATCTTCCTTTTCTCCCCTTTGTTATTCAATATATAATGTGTTTTAATAGAATGCAATAATGCCATTTTTAGCAACATGGATGGACCTAGAGATTGTCATACTGAGTGAAATAAGTTAGACAGAGAAGAAGTATCGTATGACATCCTTTATATGCAGAATCTAAAAAGAAATAATACAAATGAACTTATTTTAAAAAAGACTCACAGAGAAGGAACTTATGGTTACCAGGGGGCAAGAATGCAGCTAAGAGATGGTCAGGAAATTTAGGATGGACATGTACACACACTGCTGTATTTAAAATGGGTAACCAACAAGTTCCTACTGTATAGCACAGGGAACTCTACTCAGTGTTATCTGCCAGCCTGGACGGGAGGGGAGTTTGGGCAGAATGGATACGTGCATATGTATGGTCCTTTTGCTGTCCACCTGAAACTATCACAACATTGTTAATCAGCTACACTTCACTATGAAATAAAAAGTTTAAAAATATATATAATATTTTAGGACACTGGGATTGTGATTATTCTGGTGACATGGAATTCAGAGTCTAGCAGGGAAAACAAGTATTAAATAAGCAACTAAATCCAATCTTATTTCAATTTTATAATTAAATGAGAGTTCCCAAGCGGCTCGGTGGGTAAAGAATCTGCCTGCAATGCAGGAGACCCAGGTTCAATTCCTGGGTCAGGAAGATCCCCTTGAGAAGGGAATGGCAAACCCACTCCAGTATTGTCTGGGAAATCCCATGGACAGAAGAGCCTGGTGGGCTACAGTCCATGGCATTTGGGTCGCAAAGAGTCAGACACAACTGCAGCAACTGAGCACGCATGCCATAACTTCAAATTGGTGCTGACAGATGCTGATTGTCCTCAAGCATTTATCTATTTCATGTATAGAATTTGCATCAAAGAGAAGATCACTTTCTTTGGAAAGAAAGGCAGTCAAGAAAATGTAGATGTGATGGCTGGCAGGGAAAGACAGCTCATTGGTCATCCTCTGAACCACTTTTCTGGGAGGTAGACAGGTCTGTGATAAACACCAAACTTGCTCTGCTACAACTGAAGGCACTGGACAAACCCATGCAATACTTACAGAAAGCAAAGTGATTTTCCTGCAGTTAAGACTTGGAGGCTGCTTTGCCCAGCATTTAAACAGAAAGTGCTCAAGCAGAACACCTCACAGCAAGCTTGTCAGCTGGGAGCCCGAGTAGCACGGAGCACATCTGCCCACGTAGGCCCTCGCTCTGCCACGCTTGACCGGCCCTGCTCCTCTGCCTTCTGGGGAGGTGGTAAAGTGACTCTCCCTGAAGATCTTTTGGGGGAAAAAAAATAGCAAGCATCTGTCCTAGATGGCGTGTCATATACCTGATGGAGGCAGTGAGCTGGTCCAGCTGATCCCTTGAGATCTAGCATGGCTCAATGCCTCCCTGTTTGGTCCACTCAGCCACAACAAATCCCTTAGATGGTCTGGGACTCCAAAGAGTGACCCAGCAAAGCGGTGACATTTAGAAGACAAGACTCTGATAAACTCAGGTTCCAATTCTAACTCTGCCCTTGGCTTTCTTGTTTTTAAAAGAGATAATGAATTTCCCCCCTAAATATAAAGCAAGATTATGCTGGTAAATTGTGGAACCTGGCATCTGATAAATGTAAAGTGCCAAAGGGCAATTATATTCATCATTGCTGTTATTCTGCCTTCACAAAGAAAGAGCTTCCTCACATGTATTGTTGGTGTTTAGTCTGTAAGTCATTTCTGACTCTTCTGTGACCCCATGGACTGTAGCCCACCAGGCTCCTCTGTCCATGGGATTTCCCAGGCAAGAGTACTGGAGTAGGTTGCCATGCCCTTCTCCAGGGGATCTTTCTGGCCCAGGGATCAAACCCACATCCCTTGTATAAGCAGGTGGATTCTTTACTACTGAGCCACCAGGGAAGCCCTCTTCAACTGTAAATTCTACCAAATGGCTGGGAACCATACACACTTTCCTAGTCTGATATAGCCAGAATCACAGGTCAGGTTCAAAATGAAAAACCCACTCTTCATCTTGCCACCAGATATATACCTTTCTGAGTCTCTCTGAGTTTGTTTCTTTCCCCTTTTATGTCCCTGCACTATTCTTTGGGATCTCTCTGTTTTATATCAGAAGGAAACTTCTGAGTTGTACCCACCTGGGTAACCAGGTCAATGCTAAGATTTCTCAGGTGTGGCTTTAAGAGTGATAGTGGTATAATAATAACTTGTGAAGATAAGACACTTCACACATGCCGTATTTTTACTCTTGCAACTGTCCCATGGGTTAGTTGCTGTGATTACCATCATTATTATTTCAGAGATGAGAAAACAGATTCAGAGTACGGGACCTGCCCAGAAGCATACAGATACAAAGAGGATCCAATCAAAATTGGATCCTCCGCAGTCTGGTTGGAGAGCTTCCTTCAAATGATCAAGCAAATTCCTAGGGATCTTATGTCAGTATAATTAAGACAAGATGGACACAACATCACACACAGTGAAGCTCTGCCTGATTATACATCAGGGGAAATCTTAAAGGCATAAATAGCTAAATACATGTGGTTGACAGACAGGATCAGAACATTCCCCCCGCCCTTTCTTAACACATCTCTCGGAAAACTTATATGCTGAACTTTGCAGACACCTTAGTCTCTAAGAGTTCGTTTTTTCTTTTTTTTTTTTTTTTTTTAAGGGAAGAGTTTCTTGTAATTTCTTAAATGACTAGGGTGGTTCTGTTCTCCTCCTGGCCCTGGCAATTTGGGCAAGGCTTCCGTGCTGGCTAGAGGGATCCTAGATTCTAACAAAAAGCCCTCTGGATACTGAGCTTTAATGGTTTTTTCATTTAAGGGTTGACGTTCTAATGACTTCTTTCTTAAAGCCTTTAAGGATGAATGCTTTCTAATTTGACCTTTGGAATAGAAGCTTTGTATAAGGTTACAGTTTAATTGCAAAAGAATTTAGAAAGATATAGCACATTCTCTAAAAGATGGAGGAGAATCATTACCCAAGTAATGGTGTTTAAAAAATTATTCTGTCACTGATTCTTCTTCTGTATATGTGTATTTTGAACATCTTAACTTAATAATAATGTTGCAAATAGGTATCTGTATCATTTGAGAAATCAATTATTTATATTGTTACATTCCATTTTATCTTTATATTATGAGGTAGTGAATAATCCATCAGTTTATATTCCATTGGGTTTCATAATCTCAAATTGTATCATACACTGAAATGAATGGGTGCCTGGAATAAGGGAGGCCAGAGACACAAGACAATTTGCAATTCAGAATTTGGTCTCTTGAGCCATCCATGATTTCTCCACTAGTAGGTGCCTGCTGGCACTTTTGCAGTTTGGCCCACTGCACCTCTTACCCTGAGAAGAGAAACACATTAGCTAGTCTTTCACCAATTAGTTTCCTTGCCAGTGATGTGAAATTCAGTGGAGACATTGGCTACTGTCCTAAGGAAGGAAGAATCTCACCTCACTTTTCCCCAAGGTGGGAGACATTTCAAATGCTAAGACCGTTTAGAATTAGAAACAGAACAGGTTAAAAAGAGCCTTTCATTTTGGATATTCACTAAAAGTCATGGAGATGGAAGGAAGCAAGCCTCTGGAGTAGGGAGCACAGAGCAAGAACAGGAGGAATTATAATTGATTTCTGCAGCAACTGCCGCTTCAACAGCTGAAGGAACAGTCACATGTATTTATTTGAAAGCCTAGATTCCTTCCCCCCAGTTCTGATTTCTGGGAACACAGAAGTGCTGATTCACAAACCTAATGGAAAGAGACTCCCAGGAAGACACATCAGAGCTCATACTTCAGGTCTAGAACAATTGGAGAGGCACATAGGACAGTGCCAAGCATAGGAAGAACCTGAAAGAAGTTGTTGAATAAAAAGAGGACTCTGTGTTCTGGCAGGATCTTCCTTGTGCCATCACTGGAGAAAATCTTTCAGGTAAAATAATAAGATGAAATTTTTGTGCATACCCCTGCATATACTAGCCAGTATTTAGCAAACGATACAGCCAGGGAATTGATCAAATAGTCAGAATTCGTTGGATCATAGAAAAAGCAAGAGAGTTCCAGGAAAAAACAAAAACAAAA
>SJYX01006106.1:0-13140 GCA_006410675.1 Oreotragus oreotragus | reverse complement strand
TCCCAAATATGAACCCCCCTCCCACCTCCCACCCCACATCATCCCTCCAGAAGTGGGAAAAGATTGAGGGCAGGAGGAGAAGAGGGCGCATCAGAGGATGACACGGCTGGATGGCAGCACCGACTCAATGGACGTGAACTTGGGCACACTTTGGGAGACGGTGAGGGACGGGGCCATCTGGTGTCCACGGGGGTCACAAAGAGTCGGGCACAACGGGGTTACTGACGAACAGCAACGAGCAAAAGAAAGGGAAAAAATTCACTCACATCTCGTAGCACGGAGCAAACAAAAATTCAGTAAAAATATGGCAGGTTTGCGATACAGGATTAGTAGAACTTACCTCGTTGACACTTTTGTAACAGGACCTCAAAGACGTTTGCAATGTATCATGGTTTTCAAGCGCACAGGACATTCGCTAAGATAAAGTGCTATGCCCTAAAAGAAGCCTCAGAAATCATTGATGGGTTGCAACTGTATGAAGTATATTCACAGACTAAAAGGATCTGAAATTAGATGTCGTTAGTGGTGTTCTTTGGGGAAGGCAATGGCACCCCACCCCAGTACTCTTGCCTGGAAAATCCAATGGACGGAGTAGCCTGGTGAGCTGCAGTCCATGGGGTCGCTAACAGTCAGACAGACTGAGCGACTTCACTTTCACTTTTCTCTTTCATGCATTGGAGGAGGAAATGGCAACCCACTCCAGTATTCTTGCCTGGAGAATCCCAGGGATGGGGGAGCCTGGTGGGCTACAGTCCATGAGACACAGGAGATACGGGTTGGATCCCAGGGTCAGGAAGATTCCCTAGAGAAGGAAATGGCAATTAGACAGGAAAAAAATTTCTCAAACACTTTAACAAAGCAAGAGGTCTGTATCCGTGTTTTGTGTACGTGTGTGAGACAGAGAAAATCCATGTATTCGGAAACTAAGAAGATACATATATATGTTTTTAACCCCGAGAATGAACACGGAATTACAATACCGTTAGAAAATGTTGACATCCAAAGAGGATAAGAACATGCAAGCCATTGTGTATATGATGCAGCTAAACTGTGCTTGGATTTAAGGAAAAATAAAACATAAACTAAGATTTGACAGGAACAAGCTGAAACTAAAAAAGGAGCAAAATGAAGCCAAAGTAAGTTGAAGAAATTAAATAGAAATTATAGAAACAATAAAAAAAGTATATTTTAGAAAACACGCAAAATAAGAGATAATCGTGACCGTTAAGTGTTTTTGTTTTTTTTTTCTGAACATTTAATACAATTGATAAATGTTTCTGAAGAGTGATCAAGAAAATCACAGAAAACATAGATTACTAAAGCCAGGAATGGTAAAAGGCTAACAGATGTTAAAATGATGATTAGGGCACAGCATGAATAACTTTAGGGTAATAAATGTAATAACTTAGACAAAGATAAACATTGCCTAAAAAAGAAAAAAAAAACCCACTTATCAAAAGTGACATAAGGAGAAATTACATTCAAGCAGGTATAAAGCCACCAAATGAGCTTGAAAAATACTCATTTTAAACTACCATAAAAACACTCCCTCCAGGTCAATAGATTTACTGGCAAATTCTCTAAAACATTTTAAAGGAGATGAGATAGAGACCAATACCACAGAAACACTTTTGGAAACAACATGCACGCTTTTCCCTCTTGTCCTGAAAGTCAGCCTCACCTTGATATGAAAACCTGATGCAATGAACAAGCAGGAACAATACCGGACAGTAAGCTCTCAAATCTAGAGGTAAGAACGCCCAAGAAAGTACCAGGCAATGGAATCCAGCAACTTATAAAAAGGTTGTTACATTATGACTCTGAAACATGAGAACAAAGGGAGCATTTACACCCCCTAGACATTGGATGGCATCTCCAGATCCATGGACACGAGCAAGCTCCACGGCTGAGCAAATTCTGGGAGATGGTGATGGACAGGGAAGCCTGGATCAGGAAGATCCCTTGGAGAAGGGATAGGCTACCCATTACAATATTCTTCGGCTTCCCTGGTGGCTCAGACAGTAAGAAATCCACCTGCAATGTGGGAGACCCGGGTTCGATCCCTGGGTCGGGAAGATCCCCTGGAGAAGGAAATGGCAACCCACTCCAGTATTCTTGCCTGGAGAATCCCTTGGACGGAGGAGCCTGGAAGGCTACAGTCCACGGGGTCGCAAACAGTCGGACATGACTGAGTGAGTTTACCTTCACCTTCATACTATATAAGGGCTTCCCTGATAGTTCAGTGGGAAAGAATCTGCCTGCAGTGCAGATCTCTGGTTCGATTCCTGGGTCAGGAAGATCCCTTGGAGAAGGGATAGGCTACCCACTACAGTATTCTTGGGCTTCCCTGGTGGTTCAGACGGTAAGGAATCCACCTGCCATATGGGAGACCTGGGTTGGGAAGATCCCCTGGGGAAGGGAAAGACTACCCACTCTAGTATTCTGGCCTGCAGAGTTCCATGGACTGTGTAGTCCCTGGGGTCTCAAAGAGTCAGATACGACTGAGCGACTTTCACTTTCATACTATGTAAATGACTCCTACAAACAAACAATACAAGATGAACAGTGGAAAAAAATGGGTTAGACTAAATGTGTAATTCACAGTGCAATATATTAAAATGACCAATAACCCTATGAACATGTGCTCATCATTACATTCAAGCCATATCTACCAGGGCAGTCTAAATGATAAAGACTGGCAATTCCACATACTGTGGTGACCAGTTAGAGTAACTGGAATTTTCACGCCTTGCTGCTGCTGCTGCTAAGACACTTCAGTCGTGTCCGACTCTGTGCGACCCCATAGATGGCAGCTCGCCAGGCTCCCCCGTCCCTGGGGTTCTCCAGGCAAGAACACTGGAGTGGGTTGCCATTTCCTTCTCCGACGCATGAAAGTGAAAAGGGAAAGTGAAGTTGCTCAGTCATGTCCGACTCTTAGCGACCCAATGGACTGTAGCCCACCAAGCTCCTCCATCCGTGGGATTTTCCAGGCAAGAGTACTGGAGTGGGGTACCATTGCTTTGCTAAGGGACTACAAAATGGGAACACTTCTCTGGAAAACTATTGAGTAGTTTCCTAAAAGTATATCAACACTCTGAAAAGTACATCAACTCTGCAACTCAACAACTCTCAATAACATGAAGAAATATGTCCACGCAAAGACATGCACAGGGATGTTTACAGAACCTATATTTGTAACAAGCCCAAACCTCGAAGCAACCTGAATGTCCAACATCTGGGCAAAAGGTAAACAATATGAATATTTGTCCAAGTCAGTACCGAGGCTAACATGCAATAAAAATGAATGATCGTTGATATACACAGCACCACGATGAATCTCAGCAATGTCATACTGAGTCTGAAAAACACAATATATAATATTGTCTAATTTTTTAAAATGATAATAACTGGGAAAAGCTTCTCAGAGTGACAGAAGCTAGCCACTGGTGGGGAGTTAATTCACGAGGGATGGTTACATATGGGCACAGTCAAGGATAATGGAAATATTCTGTGCAAATATCAGGGAATTATTATATGAATGCATAAAATGACAAAAAAGCATCAAACTGAGTACTTCAAATCACTGCATTTTTCTGGGTGTGCAAAGGTATCTCAACAAAAAATGCTGAGCAACTGAAAATGTCCAACATTCATTTTATTCTATTTTTTGGCCACCCTGAACAGCCTTTGCGATCTTACTTTCCCAATCAGGGACTGAATCTGGGGCCACAGCAGTTAAAACAACAAATCTTAACCACTGGACCGCCAGTCTTAACCACATTTAATATCTTTTAATACAACCTGAAAGAAAACTGCCTCTCTCCAACACAAGGCAATGAAAGAAAAAAAGGCTTAAAACCTAGCACAAATTCAATCAAGAACCAAACGCAAATTGATGTAACTGCTGTGACCTATCTGAGCTTTTAGAATGAGAATTATCCTGTAGTTAAGAAAAATCCAGTTGGAGTCCTACCAATACCTTCAGGGAAGTTTCCATTCTTCATTGCTTTATATTTTTCCTCCAGTGACTTATCAAACACACTCTTTTATCTATTGACCTGGTTTTCTGTGTTTTCCGGAGCAAATTCTTCGGCNTATCCTGTAGTTAAGAAAAATCCAGTTGGAGTCCTACCAATACCTTCAGGGAAGTTTCCATTCTTCATTGCTTTATATTTTTCCTCCAGTGACTTATCAAACACACTCTTTTATCTATTGACCTGGTTTTCTGTGTTTTCCGGAGCAAATTCTTCGGCTTCCCTGGTGGCTCAGCAGAAAAGAATCTGCAGGAGAGATGTGGGTTCGATCCCTGGGTCAGGAAGATTTCCCTAGAGGAGGAAATGGCAACCCACCCCAGTATTTCTGCCTGGAGAATCCCATGGACAGAGGAGCCTGGCGGGCTGCAGTCCCCGGGGTCGCAAAGAGTTGGACACAACTGAAGCGACTTAGCACAGCACAGGAGAAAACAAACGAACAAAAAAAGATGACTGTGATCTATATAGGTCAATCTGTAGCCCAAAGACGGATGGAATTAGTGGGAAGGGGTGGGAAGAAGTTTAGCTCCAGATTCAAGTTCTATCCCATTTTTATTCAAGCAATGTCAGCTTCCTATGTTTCATTGTGTTCTAATTTGTCGCTAAAACAAACCACAGGATGTAAGTGGCTTCTTGTTGGGTGTGTGATGACAACCATGATATCACTAATCATTTCTGGGTCAGCTGTGTGCTCAGACTCCAGGGAGAAAGAATTCCTGACCTCTCTCCAAGTGGAGGCTGTAGCTGATATAAATAACAGACCTGTTTACCAGTGGCAGACGAAAATGGAACTGCAGTCCTACTTACAAATGTCAGAGAAAAATCTATGGAGACAAGACAGGCAGCCGTGCAAAGATCATTAAGTTAAAAGGGTCTGTCACAATCTTCAGCACACATGGCTTTGCTGAGAATGTGAGGCAAAGCAGTTGGGTCTCATTTGGAAGCCTTGACGGTTTCAGCTTTAGTGTGTACGGAGCGGTTAAGGGGAAAAAGAAAAAAAAATCCACCTTCATGAATTTTCATGAAACGAGCAGGCTTAAAAATGAACCACTACAGATTTAACCATCACATCACAGAATTCTCAGATTTAAAAGGCACTCAGGAGACCCACGCTGCGATCCAGTTTCTAAGGAGCTGAAAGCTTTGTATGCTTCTCCCCAAATAATTGCATTTATTGGAGATGTCTACCAAGGAGCTGAAGGCTTTGTATGCTTCTCCCCAAATAATTGCATTTATTGGAGATGTCTACCACATGCAACTCTGGGAGATGGTGATGGACAGGGAGGCCTGGCGTGCTGCGATTCATGGGGTCGCAAAGAGTCGGACACGACTGAGCGACTGAACTGAACTGAACTGAACCACATGCAAAGATATTTTTCGAGGCTGTCATGATGCTGGTGGGCTCAGTCACTCACTCGTGTCCAATGCAATGGACCGTAGCCCTCCAGGCTCCTCTGTCCATGGGATTCTCCAGGCAAGAATACTGGGGTGGGCTGCCGTTTTCTTCTCCAGGGGGATCTTCCTGACCCAGGGATGGAACCCATATCTCCTGCATTACAGGTGGATTCTTAACCAGTGAATCACCAGGCTTAGAAAGTGTTAAATTCATTAGCTTGAGATGTCTGGCTCTTCTTTAAATAATGCTAATCTCTTAAAAAATCTCAATTTAGCACCATTCTGTTCTCTAGGGGATCTTCCCAACCCAGGGATTAGACCCAGGTCTCCTGCATTGCAGGCAGATTCATCATCAACGAGTTATCACAGAAGCCCAGGAGACTTAACTAGACATCATAACCCTTGGTTCAATATTCTGAATCAGAACTTGACAGCATCTAAAATCTAACATTAGCACATCAGAAAGATGGTTGATCATTCCGGTACCCACCAGGAGCCACTGATAGCAGACTCCACTGATATCAGAACATAGTGGTATAATATACAGATATTGATTCAGATCAGAATACAGAATATAGAGAATCCATTGGTAGCAGACTCTAGCTTCGGTTTCTACCTAACAAGCACTCAACTTTAGAAAAGTGTGTTTGAGCATTCAGCATCACCTATTATTCTTAGAACAGCTTTGTGAACACTGAGGTCATGAAAACGTCTCACTTCTGGAAATCATTTTATTTAAGGCAAGAAGCATTCAGGAAATGCTGGTACCTTATCATTTTCATTGTGAATCTTTGCTGGTAGTTCTCTCTTTCAGTTCTTTTTCCTCCCAGATTAAGAAAGACAGCTTGTTCCCCCGAGGAAAATTTACTTTCGGAAGGAGGCATTCTTAACCAATGATCCATAGGTGAGTTGAAAATTCCTGTGTGTTATGTGCAAAGGCAGCTGTGTGCATTTTTCTGGCCAAGGTCATTCATTTTGATCAGAGACTCATAGGTGTCTGGGACTGAAAGAATGTCATTGATTGCTGCTTAAATAATAGTATCGTGTCTAACACTGCTGATATCTTGAGAAATGTCGGGGAAAAAATCATTTCTTGTAATTTAGGGAAACCATTTGCTAGTTGTTAAAGGCCAGATAGTCCTGCTTTCAGATGGCAGCAAAGGTTTATGTAAAAAGCAAAGTTTTCACCTTTTGAGAAATCCTTTCAAGGTTTAGACTGTTCAAAAACGAAGAAGAAAAATCAAAGCAACCAGAAGGGTTGACCTGTTTTTGAATCCCCACAGTTGCACAACTGTGATTTCATACTTGTGATCACAAAGAAGGTGTGCGCCAAGTGCATTTAAAATGTGATTTTATACTGGAAGAGAGTAGAAAACCACTGTGTCTTTTTAGGAAAATAGAAAGCAGTTTCATTAATTTTATAATTTCACCAGAGAAGACTCTCGAGAGTCCTTTGGACCGCAAGGAGATCAAACCAGTCCATCCTAAAGGAAATCAACCCTGGCTATTCATTGGAAGGAAAAGCGTGCTGCAGCTGAAGCTCCAGTACTTTGACCACGTGATGCAAAGAATCCACTGATTGGGAAAGACCCTGAAGCTGGGAAAGACTGAAGGCGGGAGGAGAAGGGTGAGATGGTTGGATGGCATCATCGACTCGATGGACATGAGTGTGAGCCAGCTCTGGGAGTTGGTGATGGACAGGTGCAGTCCATGGGGTCGCAGAGAGTTGGACACGACTGAAGCAACTTCGCTTTCAGTTTAATTTTATTCCTAAGAGCTGGTTTATTCTGTCAGTCCACTGATTTAGGATGGGGATGGTTAAATCTCAATCTGGTCTTTGCAAAAATAACAAGTGAGAACATTTGGGATTGCAGATCTTATTTAAAGAACTGTATCACTTGAAGCTGAAATTACATATGCAAATGTTAATCATTTATTTTACACAAACCAAACTCACATAAATAATTTCAGATTAACATATGTACAAGCAATTGGCTCTTATTGACCCTGATGCATTCGTCAGCTCTCATAAATGTTGCACCACTTATTGGACACACACACACACAGAGTTTTCGTGTTTTTATTCATGAAAGTGTAAGAGGTCTTTGATTAAACTCAATCTGGGCTGAAAGAAACAATATTAACACTGCATTTTAAAATATTCTGTCAAGGAAAAAAAATCATCTGAAAAGAGGCACAATCTTGAATTCTTTGGTCCTGCAAACCCCAGCAAGAAAATAATGTATGTCTAATGTATCTCAAAAAAGAACAAGGAGACCTCGGAAAATGGTGCAAAGCAACAATAGAAACGTTCTTGGATCAAAGAACAGGGTCATGAATTTCCCAGGTGGCTCCGAGATAAGGAATCTGCCTGTCGATGCAGGAGAGGCAGGTTCGACTCGTGGATGCGGAAGATCCCCTGGAGGAGGAAATGGCAACCCACTCCTGGATTCTTGCCTGGAGAATTCCATGGACAGAGAAGCCTGGAGGGCTACAGTCCGTAGGGTTGCAGAGAGTCAGATATAAATGAGCACAGTCCTGGGCTGGGTTCCTATCGGAGAAATGCCAGAATTCGGGAAAAAAGACCTTTCGTTTGCCTGTTGAGAGTCACTGTCTGTTTTTCACTATTTCCTGTGTGCTAAGTCGCTTCGGTCGTGTCCGACTCTGCCCGTGGGGATTCTCCAGACAAGAATACTGGAGTGGGTTGCCTTGCCCTCCTCCAGCAGATCTTCCTGATCTGGGGATTAAACTCATGTCCCTATTAAATCTAACCTGCACTGGCAGGCGGGTTCTTTACCACTGGGCAGTCCCACCTGGGCAGTCTATGCTCTGAGGCTAACCCCTATGAACAAAACTCACTGGGCTTCTGAGAGAGCTTCCAGGCACGGTGGTAATTCCAATGGGTTTCTTGATTCTGAAATCAGTCAAGCGGCCTTCGCCTGGTTTCTCCAAAGGTCACATCAGAGCCCCCCACCCCTGCCTGAAGAAGAACCTCTCCCTTTCTTCCTTTCTTTGGGCAAGAGAGGCTGACAAGTGCTAGTGGGTTCTACAAGCGTTCTTCCACAATGAGAAAAAGGAGTTTGCTATAGACTACATTTCCTGCCTTTCTTTTTTTTTTTTTCTTACCTGGACCATATTTGAAGTCATTATTGAATTTGTTATAATATTGCTTCTGTTTCCTATGTTTTCTTCTTCTTCTTTTTTTTTTTTTTTTTTTTTGTTTTTTTGACTTTGAGGCATGTGAGATCTTAGCTACCCAACCACAGATCAAACCTGTGTCCCTTGCATTGGAAGGCAAAGTCTTAACCACTGGGCCCCTAGGGAAGTCCCTAGGTATAGTTTCTTGACCTAAGGTTTTGTGTCTTTCCTATTGAGACAGTGAAACTGAAACTCTATCAAGAGGCCAGGATTGTGCATATCTTTATTTTGTTTCAGTCGCCAAGTCCTGGCTGACTCTTTCGCGACCCCATGGACTGTAGCCCGCCAGGCTCCTCTGTCCGTGAGATTCCCCAGGCAAGAATACTCAAGTGGGTTGCCATTTCCTCCTCCGGGGGATCTTCCCGACCCAGGGGATCGAACCTGCATCTCTGTATGTGCATTTGGGCATTTCTAAAAGGCCTTTGACTTTTGGCTAAAAATAATCACAGCGATATATGGGCTGATTAAGGTCTTAGCTATAAGATGGAGTCTGCATATTAATTTTTTCTTGGGGGGGGTCACATCACGTAGGATTTTACCTGTCCAGGGGTTAAACCTTTGCCCCCTCCCCCGACAATGGAAGCACAGAGTCTGGCGCACAGGACTGCCTGGGAACTTCCATACTGCTTCTGAATAATGAATACCATATACGATAAATATTTCAAAGTCATGGACATGAGTTATATTGCCTTGGCAACTGGGTTGGAGTTGGCTGTACTTGGAAATATTTGCTTAGAAATATTCCTGATTTGCTACCTTTAAACAAATGAATTTCTTGTTTTTATCTCTCTGGAAATAATTCAGTTTAATGACCCAATTACTTACTATTTAAATGAGTCTTCTGAACTACTTATATCCACCACCTATAACTTAGATATGGCACTTTGCTGGGTGTTACAGAGAGAAATACGGCCATACATTTATAAGGAAAATGTGAAAGAGGATTAAGAGATTTTAATTCAGAGAAGCAACATTCAATATGAAACGCTCATTAGAGGTTTAGAGCAAAGTGTAATAATTATGCCAGGGAAAAAATTCTAGCAAATAAGTCAAGTTGTAACGATATCGATAGGAAATTAAACATGCAGACAGCCCTATTTTGTAAGTAAACGAAGATTTAATTTTAGGTATTAGAGCGTGGCAAGCCACTCCAGTATTCTTGCCTGGAGAATCCCATGGACAGACGGAGCCTGGTGAGCTACAGTCCATTGCGTTGCAAAGAGTCAGACACAACTGAAGCGACTTTGGATGCACGCTCGAAATAAAAACCAAGTACCAAATGAAGCTGGATTCTTCACCGTCTGAGGCACCAGGGAAGCCCAAATGTACGCGCTTCAGATTTATAGCCCATACAACAAAATCTGAATACTGCTGTCAAGGGAACTCTTACAAAATGTAGCTAAGGAACTGATTTTAAACTCCTGTAAACTAATATGTTCACACAGCAAATACTCAGCTGTGCTGTGTACTCAGGCATGTCCGACTCCTTGCAAAGCCCTGGACTGCAGCCCTCCAGGCTCCTCTGTCCATGGGATTCTCCAGGCAAGAATACTAGAGTGGGTTCCATGCCCTCCTCCAGGGGATCTTCCTGACCCAGGGATCGACCCCAGGTCTCCTGCATTGCAGGTGGATTCTTTACCAGCTGAACCACCACAGAAGCCCATGAATACTGGAGTGGGGAGCCTACCCGGCATCTTTCCAACCCGGGAATCGAACTGGGGACTCCTGCATTGCTGGTGGATCTTACAGCAGCTGAGCTACTGGGGAAGCCCCTAGTTCTTGCATTGAAACAATGAAAGAAGAGAGTTAAAAAAAAAAAAAAAGCTGACTTAAAACTTAACATTCAAAAGGTGAATGGGCATTCGGTCCCATCACTTCAGGGCAAACAGTTGGGGAAACTATGGAAACAGTGGCAGACTTTATTATCTTGGGCTCCAAAGTTACTGCACATGGTGACTTCATCTGTGAAATTAAAAGATGTTTGCTCCTTGGAAGAAAAGCTATGACCAGCTTAGACAACATATTAAGGAGCAGTGACATTACTTTGCCAACAAACGTCCCTCTAGTCAAAGCTATTGTTTTTCTAGTAGTCATATAAGAATATCAGAGTTGGATCTTAAAGACAACTGAGTGCCGAAGAACTGATGGGTTTGAACTGTGGTGTTGGAGAAGACTCTTGAGAGTCCCTTGGACTGCAAGGAGATCCAANTGCCAACAAACGTCCCTCTAGTCAAAGCTATTGTTTTTCTAGTAGTCATATAAGAATATCAGAGTTGGATCTTAAAGACAACTGAGTGCCGAAGAACTGATGGGTTTGAACTGTGGTGTTGGAGAAGACTCTTGAGAGTCCCTTGGACTGCAAGGAGATCCAATCAGTCCATTCCAGAGGAGATCATTTCTGGGTATTCTTTGGAAGGACTGATGCTGAAACTGAAACTCCAATATTTGCCCATCTGATGTGAAGAGCTGACACGCTGGGAAAGGGTCTTAAATATTCATTGGAAGGAATGATGCTGAAACTGAAACTCCACTGAAGGCGGGAGGAGAAGGGGACAACAGATGATGAGATGGGTGGATGGCATCACCAACTCGACGGACATGAGTCTGAGTAAGCTGTGGGAGTTGGTGATGGACAGGGAGGCCTAGTGTGCTGCAGTCCATGGGGTCACAAAGAGTCAGACAGGACGGAGCGACTGAACTGAACTGAAGGTCATTTTACAGAATAGAAATGCTGGCTAAGAGGGTGAGTGGTAAGTGATTTGATAGGGCTCGGGACAAAAATCACTTTTTAAAGGCAAAGGTATGAGCAAAGCTTTCAAAGCTTTGTCTTGATCTTTTTTCTATTTCTATACTATTCTAGAGACCGGCATAACAGTGGTACTTGACATAAGGCGTTATCGGTACTTGACATAACAACCGTCTGTGGTTACCCAAAGAGACAAACACAGAAGGAAACAGCTGGAATTTATGTAACACGGTAAATCTCAGCTACTTACAGGGCCACTCAATGTTGTGTTCATCAGATGAGTGTGAAGTGTGTCTTCAAAACAATGTGTTGTATGTAAGTAAAGGGTTAGCTCTTCCTCTCCTCAATGGAACTTCTGAAATTCCAAGTTGAAAGGGAAAAAATCACTCTGACCAACAAATTATTTTATTATTTTCTCAAGTCTTTGTCCGTCAGAACAAAAGTTCTGTTAGATGAAAAAATTACTACTAGCTTTTTGGATACCAGCATTTGACAAGCTGCTGGTCAAATTAAACTGCTGGAACTGCCTTTTATCTGGATAGCAATTGACGACCCTTTTCTTTTTCTAATATTAAGAGAGTAAACAGATGGGTAGGTGGTGGTTTAGTCGCTAAGACGTGTCTGATTCTCGTTACTCTCTGGACTGTAGCCCACCAGGCTGTTCTGTCCATGGGGTTTCCCAGGCAAGAAGACTGGAGTGGGTTGCCATTTCCTCCTCCAGGGGATCTTCCCAACCCAGGGTCTTATCTATGACTACCTCCTCACAAAAACAGCAAAGTTGCAAAGTTTGCACTTAAATCCAAAAATACTTACTATCTCACCATTTAACAACAACAACAACAAAATGATTACCAATTGCTATCCTTAGTCACTCAGTGGTGTCTGACTCTTTGGGACGCCATGGACTATGCTTCCATGGAATGGCCTCCATAGACTGTAGTCCACCAGTCTTCCCTGTCCATGGGATTCTCCAGGCAAGAATACTGGAGTGGGCTGCCATTTCCTTTTTCAGGAGATCTTCCGGACCCAGGGATTGAACCCGAGTCTCCTGCATTGATGTCAGATTCTTTACCGTCTGAGCCAATGATAAAAGGCACTGTGGTAATCATTTCTAGCCTGATGGAATTTTTTGCTCCGAGGGACAAAGCCTTGAGAAATGAATGAATTAATTTATTGGACAGAGTCCGTTTTTTTTTTTTTTTTTGAAGTCACATATATGCATTGCAGATCATGCAGTTAGGGTTCCACTGAGTGCCTTCCCCTGGATCTAAACTGCCCTTGCCTGTGGGTAGAAGGGCTGTGGGTAGAAGGGGCAGAGATACAGGAGAGATGAGTCCAGCTTCCACCAAAGTCAGGGAGTTGCATTTTATGTGGATTTGAAGAAACATCCAAACATTCTCCCGGGAGTATATTTTAGGCAGTAGAACGGGGCACCAGACTGAAATTTGGGAGAATCCTGAATGCCTCAGATAGAACCTTAGGGACCCGCTGTTTGGTAAACAGATGAGATTATTTTGAGTCGAGCTGCAGACATTCTTAGTGATATTATTTCATCTGAGGCTGTGAGTGCCTGTGACGGACGTCCAAAGGTAGGCAAAAAACAAAGGTTACCCCACAGTCGGGGCTTTCTTCTCATGAATAAATGAAGCTAGTAAAATAATAGAGAATTACTAGTTCTATTTTTCCATGAAAAAAAAAGATTGATGTGATACATGACTTAAAACAGGAATGAGGGACCCCCCCCCCCCCCCCCCCCCCCCCCCCCCCCGC
>SJYX01006105.1:19998-67323 GCA_006410675.1 Oreotragus oreotragus | reverse complement strand
TACTCTGGCCACCTGATGCTAAGAGCTGACTCATTTGAAAAGAACCTGATGCTGGGAAAGATTGAAGGCAGGAGGAGAAGGGGACGACAGAGGATGAGATGGTTGGATGGCATCACTGACTCAATGGACATGAGTTAGAGTAAACTCCAGGAGTTGGTGATGGACAGGTAAGCCTGGCGTGCTCTAGTCCATAGGGTCGCAAAGAGTTGGACATGACTGAGCAACTGAACTGAACTAAACTGAGTTTTCTGACTCAGCAACTGCCCACACCAGCCACCCAGTCTCCCAAGCCAGAAGAAACCTAAATGGAAAACTTGTAGCTCTCACTCACCCCTGCATTTAAATCCCTTACAGTTTCCCCCATCAGTATTTCTTATACATTCCTCTCTCTTCCTGTCTACCATCCTGGCTTTGTTTGGGGCTCCATTTACTTTTTGTTTAGACACGTGAGACTAGCCTCTTAACTGGCCTCCCTGCTTCAAGTCCTGTTCTCTTCCAACTCACCATCTGTTCTGCTACGAATATGATCTTTCCATGGTGCAAATTATGTACTTATGGCAGAATTGGGGTTTTATTATATATGGGTAAACATACTCCCCAGTGGCTCAGGCATTAAGAATCTGCCTGCAATGCAGGAGCCATAGGAGATACAGGTTCGATTCCTGGGTCAGAAAGATCACCTGGAGAAGGACATGGCAACCCACTCCAGTATTCTTGCCTGGAGAATCCCATGGACAGAGGAGCCTGGTGGGCTACAGTCTATGAGGTCCCAAAGAGTTGGACACAACTGTAGTGACTTAGCAAGAGTACTCTAGTAATTCAAGAAACTTTCATGAAGTGTTATGCTATATCAGACATTGTCTCAGTCTTTGGTACTACAGGGAGAAGGAATTGGCAACCCACTCCAGTATTCTTGCATGGAAAATTCCATGGACAGAGGAGCCTGGCAGGCTACAGTCCATATGGTTGCAAAGAGTCAGACATGACTGAACAACTTTCACTTCACTTGGTACTACAGAGATGAATAAGATAGTTATTAGTAAGAACTACAAGGAAGATTTCAATTCTATTTCACTCCTCTCTCCTCCCCAGCTAATCCATATCCATTACCTCCAGCCTCCTCACTCCATACTTGTCGGTCTTTACCTGGGAAGAGACATGAATCTTTACTTACTACCTAGTATATATATAACACTATACTGCACTTTTTTCACTTATCTAGACCTCATGGAACAACAGATCCAGATAAGTGTCTTTGATCCTCATTTGTAAATAATATTGGGTTAGCCAAAAAGTTCTTTTGGGTTTTTCCACAAGATGTTTTGGGAAAACCCATGAGACAAATGAAATTTTTGGCCAACCCAATACTACTGAAGCTCAAAAAAATTAAATAAGTTGTTCAGAGTCTTACCCTCTCCTATTTTAATCTCTTCTTTTATCTTTCCTCCCACAGCTACTGGAGCCACTTTTGCAGCATTTATTACCTTTGGGTAATTTATTATACCAAGTTCATAGTGTCTTCAGGAGTGGGAGAGAACGGAGAAGACAAAATAAGAAGTCCATCCCAGCCCTGTCTAACTCCAGGATCTTTCTCCTTTTCCTCTACCATACTGTCCTCTTAATTAGGCTTAGCACCCACAATTTACTAATATTAAGGTTAATAAACTAAATATTCTACATCCATTTTAATAGATAAAACCTCTAAGTAAATAGTAATTGTCAGTATTTCAAAGGCCAGAGAGGAAAATTTAGTTTAACTTTGAAATTAAATACTGATTGTATATTTGAATGAATGAAAAGGACTTGAGCTGCAAAATCCTAGATCTTTAGGTTTTATAGAAGTGGATGGAAAAAAAAAGCAGGAGGACTTATTTTTCATTTTCTGGACCCCTAAATAAATCTTATTTACTGTAAAATACACTCTTCCTTCCATACAAAGAAAAGTCCTTTCCTATTATAATCTCTTCTTTTATCTTTCCCCCCACAACTACTGGAGCCACTTTTGCAGCATTTATTACCTTTGGGTAATTTGTTATACCAAGTTCATAGTATCTTCAGGAGTGGGAGAGAATGGAGAGAAAAGGAGTATGGGAAAGAGAAAAGTGTGTGCATGCAATGTGAATGTATAATAATTTCGTATTCAGACCTGCATTAATTCAATTTACAAATGACCCAGATTCACAGATGGCCTATTCTAACCTTTCCCCTACTTACCATCTAAGTACCTCTGTCAGTACTTTAAGAGAAGGGAAAGAGAAATAGCTTTTAGAGAAGTGAAAGGGGGAAACCATGAATAGAGAAAAACTGTCAAGAGACAGTCAGTCTCCTTATTCTCCAGCTCTCAGGATCCAGGCTGTTTAGGAGCCCGAGTCACTGGCTCCATGTGATTGTTCTGTTTACTTTGCAATGCTTCCTGATAATCAAATATTTAGAGTTCCATTTGTGTTTTAAAGTAATCTACCTGACAATGAGTCATTTACATATTAATATTTATTAGTTCAAATCAGATATCCAACATGTGGGTAAGTCTGCTGTCCTGAAAAAACAGGAACTAACCACTTAAAACAAAGTTCTCTGACTTGGAGGAGCAAATTCTGAACAAGACCACATCAGAACCTTAGCACAGCAGAATATGTAGGCGTGGCAAGAAGTACATTTTATTTATTTGGGTCCTCTCTCTTTTTTCTGGATGATTTGGCTAAAGGTTTACCCATTTTGTTTATATTTTTGAAGAAACAGCTCTTAGTTTCACTGATCTTTCCCAGTATTGCTCTTCATCTTGTTTTTAATTCTGTGCATGTATAGAGTTTATGTGTATGTGAATGTGTATGGGAAAAACAAGAAATTGTACTTATTTTCAGCTTCCCTGGTGGCTCAGATGGTAAAGAATCTGCCTGCAATGCAGGAGACCCAGGTTCAGTCTCTGGCTCAGGAAGATCTCCTGAAGAAGGGAATGGTAACCAACTCTAGTTTTCTTACTGGAAAATTCCAAGGACAGAGGAGCCTGGCAGGGTACAGCCCAGGGGGTTGTGAAGAGTCAGATAAGAATAAGACTGAGCGACTAACACCCATACTCATTTTCACCTTTCATGTTCCTTCCATTTTTTTACTGAGTACATCATAAACATCTGTCCATAGCATTACATACTACTCCGCTCTGTCATTTTAATACCTACATATTCACTTCAGTTCAGTCTCTCAGTCGTGTCCGACTCTTTGCGACCCCATGGACTGCAGCATGCCATGCCTCCTTGTCCATCACCAACTCCCAGAGTTTACTCAAACTCATGTCCATTGAGTTGGTGATGCCATCCAGCCATCTCATCCTCTGTCATCCCCTTCTCCTCTCGCCTTCAGTCCTTCCCAGCATCAGAGTCTTTTCAGATGAGTCAGTTCTTAGCATCAGGTGGCCAGAGTATTGGAGTTTCAGCTGCAGCATCAGTCCTTCCAATGAACATTCAGGGCTGATTTCCTTTAGGATGGCCTGGTTGGATCTCCTTGCAGTCCAAGGGATGAGTCTTCTCCAACACCACAGTTCAAAAGCAGCAAATCTTTGGCTCTCAGCTTTCTTTATAGTCCAACGGTCACATCCATACATGACTACTGGAAAAACCATAGCCTTGACTAGATGGACCTTTGTTGACAAAGTAATATCTCTGCTTTTGAATATACTATCTAGGTTGGTCATAACTTTTCTTACAAGGAGTAAGGGTCTTTTAATTTCATGGCTGCAGTCACCATCTGCAGTGATTTTGGAGCCCCAAAAATAAAATCACTCTTTCCACTGTTTCCCCATCTATTTGCCACGAAGCGATGGGACCAGATACCATGATCTTAGTTTTCTGAATGTTGAGCTTTAAGCCAACTTTTTCACTCTCCTCTTTCACTTTCATCAAGAGGCTCTTTAGTTCTTCTTCACTTTCTGCCAGAAGGGTGGTGTCATCTGCATATCTGAGGTTATTGATATTTCTCCAGGCAAGTCTTCATTCCAGCTTGTGCTTCATCCAGCCCAGCGTTTCTCATGATGTACTCTGCATAGAAGTTAAATAAGCAGAGTGACAATATACAGCCTTGACGTACTCCTTTTCCTATTTGGAACCAATCTGTCCAGTTCTAACTGTTGCTTCCTAACCTGCATACATATTATTGTATAGTAAAAAGTATAATTTGCCTGATGGATATGACCCCATGTTGACAGACATTAGATTGTTCCCTAATCTTTCTCAATTGTGAGTAATTGATGAAGATCTTTATAACTAAATCTTATCATATACCCACAATTATTTGATAGCTTTTAAATTTCTGTTTTATTCATTTTATGACCATTTATTGAGTGACTGATGTATGCAGAGCTATAGTGAAAGCAGGGGTAAAATGATACATAAAACAGCTGCTGTCTTCAACTGCTTGGTGGTAGGCATGTGGAACAAATTGTTCATGGCTTTATCCTTAGCATTTAGAATATTGCCAGCACATGGTAGCTACTCAGTAAATTCCAGGAAGTAATAGGAAAGGAAAGAGGGGAACACCGAATATAGCCTGACTATGAAACTAGTCAAACCTGGGGATGTCAAACAGATACAAATTAGTGGGTATTTACAGGGCTGAAGTACTTCTAAGCCCCATCCTATTTCTACTTTGAATATGGAACAGTAGATATCCTAGTCTTCTTTTCCCCATGACTGATTCAAAACCATGTTAGCCTCCTTTTGTCCTCCTAGGCAGCATGAGCAATTGTTCCTACTGTGGAGAAAGTCTTAGACAAATGAGGACAGTTGCATATCTACGTAAGTACAGAGTACTGTGTGTGCCAGCCACGACGGTTGCAGCCAGACTTTGTTAAGATATTAGGCATTTGGCACATATGTGCTTCTCTGTGTTTACATTTTCCTCTTTTCCCTCAGTGTCCTGATGTGGCCTAAACAGGGTAGGAAAAGGATTTGTTCCTATTGAACCAGAGTTGTTTTCTTTCCCATCACACTAATAAGCTCCATAAAAGCCAGGACAAGATCTGTCTTGGTAATCCTGTGTCTACAGCCATTAATAGGAGTACCTCCTCTAGATTATACAACCCTGCCTTCTTTTCCTATACCACCCTCCTTTTCCATGTTACCGAGAAACTTCCAACAGTGCAACTGTCCAGCGAAGTCTTCCAGGGTTCCCTCAAAGTGGGTACCTTCGCCATGGGTGCAGATCAGAAAATATGGCTCTGACAACAAAACTGAATTAGTAACTGAGGCACATCGCAAAAAAAAAAAGGAAATTGAAAACCTTGGTACCTAGGATGATTCATTTTATATTTCTGAAGAATGTGGGGTGGGATGGGGAAGCAGAATTCCAAATAGATTTAGGAAGCTTCTAATGTTAAAAATTGGAAAGTTATCCCACTGACTTTGGGTGAACTTACCATTTACCTCTTAAATATAACAAGCAGTGATCATGGTTCAAATACACAAAATCCACTTGGGGAAATTTTTTTTTTTAATGAAATTCAGCATTGATTGAATTATATCATTCCTAAAACTGAGTTTAACTATTGAGCTGTTTATATTTCTACATCAGTTTTGAAACAGCTTGGTAAATGTAGCTTTCAAACTGCTGACTTGTACTTTCTATTCTAGCCTTTCAGGGGCTGAAGGGCTGGGAAATTCCCTTAATTAAGAAGAGAATTCCCCCTTATGGAAAAGCGCCATCCCATAAGCCTACCCCTTCAAATCATGCTGGGCTTGTTTGGTTCTGTCATAAATTGATGTTTTGGATTTAAATTTCCTGATCCTACTGCTGCCAATTTGTGAAGCTGCCTCCTCGCATTAAAGCATGAAACAAGAGGAACAAGCAGTAAGATAGCAAATTGGATTCTTTTAAAACTGGCACATTTAGCAGGAATTAACAAGCTAGACTTAACAGTACAGTGATTATTTGAGCAAAGCCCAGTGCCTTAACATCCTCCAATTTGTGAACCAAACATATCCTAGCTTCCTAGTACTTAATTTGTAGAACTAGAAATCTCATATTATCAGACAGAATTTAGATCTGGATTTAATTGACTCATATCCTCTTTATAAAGTACCAGCTTCCCTTATGGAATAAATACCCTTTTCTGCTCAAAATACAAAGCTTTAATTTTAAGTCAACATAATAGATTTATTTTATGATCACTTATTAGCTATTGGCTAACCAAAAATATTTTTTATTGTAACAAACGTTATGATATTGACAAAAGAGTCATCCTACTCTTAATGATAGACTTTTTCATGGCTACTGCATTTGCCTTTTTTAATCCTTAAGAGTTGCTATTACAGTTGACATGACCGTTTCTTCCGAGAATTACCTCTAGGAACTACTGTAATTTTAGAAATTTTTTCTCATATGACCTGGCCCTAATAAAAAGCAATATGTCCAGAAAGCCTTTCCTAATTATTCCAGGCCAATTCTGATCATTCTCTTCTACTCAACATTTGTAACATTTATTTTCATTTGTATTTTCATTTTAATTAATGTATTTAAATTCAGTCAATCAATGTTAATTTAATTGCTCCTTTTATTTATTTTCTAAATTTTTTCATATGTTTTCTGCACTGATTTGTAAACATAAAGGTGGTGACCATACTTTGTTCTATTTTTATGTGATTCCATAGTACTTAGAAACCCAGTGGGAATGAAGGAGAACTAAATGACTATATGAATATACAGTTTGATCCTATACCTGAAATAGACACCCAGGAAATATTCATTATTCAGGAATTTATCCTTCCTTGACTTCTGAAGAAATTAGTATATGATTAGTTTATCTTTACCTTTTTTGTGATCTCTGTATGATCAACAGCCGTTATTTTTTCATCTCCAAATCCTATAATTTTTTCTCACCCTCCTACCGTCATCTTCACTCTTCTTAAAATGATGCAGCTCACAGTTGGCATAACAGATGAAACAAGAAACTAATTAGCAGTTGTTGTCCATCTGTGTGTTTATATTAAATATTTTAAAATGAAACTGCATTTGCATTCTGAATACTCTGTCTGAAATCCATAAAATCTAATCTTGGGTAAAGGTTCCGTCTTTGTTTTGACTTTGCAGTAGACTACATGGTAAAGCAAAAAAAAGATTTATGCCAGAATCAGGATTACAGTAAGTTAAATACAGTTTTTTCCAGTTTTATTGAGATATAACTGACATACAGCACTGTATAATTTTAAGGTGTACAGTATAACCATTTGACTTATGATAAGTCTATGTTTAGTTTTATAAGAAGCCTCCTTACTGTTCTCCATAATGATTTACCAATTTGCATTCCCACCAACAAGAAGAGGGTTCCCTTTTCTCCACACCCTCTCCAGCGTTTATTGTTTGTAGATTTTTTGATGGTGCTATTCTGACCAGTATGAGGTGATGCATGCACTATTGTAAATAGTTCATCACAGCACTATTTACAATAGCCAAGACATAGAAGCAACCTAAATGTCCATTAACAGAGGAGTGGATAAAGAAGATGTGGGAAATACACACACACACACACACACACACACACACACACACACAATGAAATATTACTCAGCCATGAAAAAGAATGAAATAACGTCATTTGCAGCACCATGGATAGACCTAGAAATTGTCATGCTGAGTGAAGTAAGTCAGACAGGGAAAGAGAAATATCGTGTGATATTGCTTACATATGGAATCTAAAACACTGGGGAACTTACTTACAAAATAGAAATAGAGTCACAAATGTAGAAAACAAGGTTTTAGGTATAAGGGGGAAAGGGGAGGAGGGATAAATTGGGAGATTGGAATTGATCTATAAGGCTACTATATATAAAATAGTTAACTACAAGGACCTACTGTATAGCACAAGGAAGTCTACTCAAAACTCTGTAATAATCTTTATGGCAAAAGAATCTAAAATAGAGTGAATTTATGAGTTATATAACTGAATCATTTTACTGTACCACTGAAACTACCACAACATTGTAAATCTACTCCAATAAAAAATTTAAAAAAAAATCTTTTGACTTACATACATCATGAAATAATTGCCACAGTAAATTTAGTGACCATCATCTTGTGCAGATACAAAATGAAAAAAATTTTTTCTTGTGATGAGAGGTCTAAGGATTTACTCTCTTAACAACTTGCATATATAACATACAGCAATGTTAATTAATCATGTTGAACATTACATCCCTAGTACTTATTTATCTTTTAACTGGAACTTGGTACCTTTCCATTGCCTTATCCAATCCCTCTCCCCCCTTACCACCTGCCTCTGATAATCACAAGTCTGACCTCTTTTTTCATGAGTTAATTGGTTGGTTTATTGAACTGTAATTGATCTACAACACTCTGTTAGTTCCTAGTATACAACATAGTGACTCAATATTTCTATACATTACAAAACGATCACCACAGTGTTAGTTACCATCTTCATTATTGTGGATAGTGCTACAGTGAACATAGCAGTACATATATATTTTCAAAATATTTGTTTTGTTTTCTTTGGAAATATACACAGAAGTGGAATTGGTGGATCATATGGTAGTTGTATTTTTAATTTTTTAAGAAACCTCCAAGATGTCTTCCATAGTGGCTGCACCAATTTACAGCCCACTAGCACTGCAGAAGAGCCCCCTTTTCTCGGTATTCTTGCCAATACTTGTTATTTTTTTATGATAACCATTGTCTTTTTTATAGTAGCCATTCTGACAGATGTGAGCTGATACCTCATTGTGGTTTTGACTTGCAATGCTGTGACAATTAATTAGCCTGAGCTTCTTTTCATGTGCCTGTTGGCCATGTAAATGTCTTCTTTGGGAAAATATCTGTGCAGGTCATCTGCCATTTTTAAATCAGGTTATTTGGGGGTTTTTTGATACTGAGTTGTATGAGCTGTTTATGTATATTGGCTATTAACCCCTTATTGGTCATATCATTTTGCAAACATTTTCTCCCATTCAGTAGTCTGCCTTTTCATTTTGTTGATAGTTTCCTTCTTTGTGCAAAAGCTTTTTAGTTTGATATAGTCCCCTTTGTTTATTTTTGTTTTTTGTTTCACTTGCCTGAGGAAAATTATTTAAAAAAAAGTATTGCTGAAACCAATGTAAAAGAGCATACTACCCATGTTTTCTTCTAGAAGTTTTACAGTTTCTGGACTTACACTTAGGTTTTTAACCCATCTTTAGTTTCTTTTGTATACGGTGTAAGAAATTGGACAAGTTTGAGTCTTCTGCAAATAGCTGTCCAGTTTTCCCAACACCATTCGTTGCAGAGACTATCTTTTCTTCATTATATATTCTTGCCTCCTTTGTCATAGATTAATTGACCATAAGTTTGCGGGTTTGTTTCTGGGCTCCCTGTGTTGTTCCATTGATCTGTGGGTCTCTTTTTGTGCCAGTACCATACAGTTTTGATTGCTGTAGTTTTAGTATGGTTTGAAATTAGAGTGCTTGATACCTCCAACTTTATTCTTCTTTCTCAGGATTGTTTTGGCTATTCATGGCCTTTTGTGTTTTCATACACATTTTAAAATTATTTATTCTAGTTCTGTGAAAAATGCCATTGTTATTTTGATAAAGGAATTATGTGAAATCTGTAGATTGCCTTGGGTAATACAGTAATGTTAACAATATTAATTCTCCAACCCATGAACACGGTTGGTGTATCCTTCTGCTTGTGTCATCTTCAGTTTCTTTCAACAGTGTTTTATAGTTTTCCAAGGACAAGTCTTTTACCTCCTTAGGTTTATTGCTAGGTATTCTATTCTTTTTGATGCAACTATAAATGGGATTATTTTCTTAATTTCTCTTTCTGATTGTTTGTTGCTAGTGTATAGAAACACAACAGACTTATATATATATTAACTTTGTATCCTGCAGCTTTACTGAATTCATTTATTAGTTCTAATAGGTTTTTTTTTGGCTGACATCTTTATGATTTTCTATGTATAGTATCACATCATTTGCAAACAGTGACAGTTTTTCTTTTCCAGTTTGGATCCTTTTTATTTCTTTCTCTTGTCTGATTGCCGCAGCTAGGATGTTCAATGCTATGTTGAATTAAAGTGGTGAGAGTGGACATCCTTGTTTCGTTCCTGATCTTCAAAGTGCTTTCAGCTTTCCACCACTGAGTATGATGTTGACTGTAAGTCTGTCATATATGGTCTTTATTACATTGAGGTACATAGCCTCTACCCATTTTATTGAGTTTTTATTGTATGTGGATATTGTATTTTGCCAGAAGCTTTTTCTACATCTGTTGAGATGACCGTATGATTTTTATTCTTCTTGTTAATGTGGTATATTGTATTAATTTGCGGATATTAGACCATCCTTTTCTCCCTGAAGTAAATCCTACTTGATCATGATGTATATTGTTGAATTCTGTTTGCTTATATATCATTGAGGAGTTATGTGTCTATGTTCATCAGTGATTTTTGGCCTATAATCTCTATTTGCGATGTCTTTGACTGTTTTGCCATCAGATGATGCTGACCTTATATATAAGTTCAGAATCATTCCTTGCATCTCAGTTTTTTGGAATAGTATGAGAAATATAGGTATTAACTGTTCTTTTACTCAGTAGAAAATTTCTAACAGCTGGCCATCAAGTTTTTATTTGATACTTTTACTGAGAAAGATATTATTTGCCTCATGAGATAGCACATTTATTCTTGGATGGCTGTTATGTCAGGGATTTTTTTCTTTTTATTACACTAAGCCAAAGTCTTTATCCCTGTTTCTCTCAGCTATTAGTACTAATTCTGCCCTCATGAGCAACACCAAATAAATTAACTCCCTCATCTACATGACAGCCTTTCAAAGGAGATACTATTTATGATTATATAAATGTTAAGCAGTATCTTCTCTTCCATCCACAGATAATATTATTTGCCCATAATATCATTATAGTTATAAATATTGTACACTGTTCATTCCTAAAGCTACAGTGGAAAGATTAAGTTGATGTCAGGATTCATTCAGTTCATTTATTGAGGGCCTACAATGTGCAAGGAGTTGGCAGGACAATCAAGAAGCCTAGATAAAACTAGACTATGTCTTGTGAGACAGACATATATTGTTGTATCAGCGTTATAAATTTGCCTTTCATCACAACTTGTTTCCTCTCTTTATTCTGTTTAGTTCTTTTGACTTTAATCTCCACTTTTACATCAAAATGCCATTCCTGATTTTTTGCATGTTTACATTAGCTTGGTGCCTTTTTACCATAGCTTTTATTTTTATTCTTTCATATCTATTAAGTATGTCACTTATAAATAAGATCCAAATGGGATTTGAGCTTTAAAAAACTAAATCTTGCATTTGCCTTAAGTTACTGTAACCCTGATCCTAGCTTGTAGTTCATTTTGCTTTACCATGAAGATTGCTATAAATATTCCCTTGATATTTTTCCTTCCATCTTACATTATTTTTACTATTAATAGGACTTGTTATCCTTGTCCTTTTCTCTGTTGTTGGTTTAATCCAGGTGCTATTTGTTCCCCTTCAATCATTACTTTGGAAAGTATGGGGGACTCTACCATCCCCCTCATACTTTCCTTTCAAATTCTGACACTAATAATCAAATATTTATTTCTCCACTGTTATATTTTTAAAAGGTGCTCACTATACCCCTCCTGCACAGCCTTCCCATTTCCTCTCTGCACCTCCTACATCACTGAGACTTTGAGAATACTTTTATTTCTCCCAGCTACTTCCACTCCCCCCACTTTTAGACATTGCTGAAATAATGCTTTTAAATCTAGACTGTTTTCTTTTGTAGCATACATCTCTACAACTTCTGAGGAATCCATGTTTAGCATATATATTATAATTTCCCTGTTTGATCATTATTCATTTAGATTTATTTATATATTTTCTAAATGCATGTGGGTATGTGTGTGTCTGTTTTACTAGTGTTTTCTCTACTCTTCATCTTCCGCTATCTTGAGACCTCTGATCTGGTTAAATTTTTTTCATTTAAAGTCACTTTTTGGAACATTACTTATTGATTTATTATCTAAACTTTTGCATTTCTGTTTAGTTCTTTATATTCTTCTATACTGATAGATGAAGAGTGTCTGACTGGGTATAGGATTTGGGTGTTGCAAGCCTTTTTTCTCAGAGTACATTGATGTTAATCTACTGTTTTATAGTTTATAGTGTTGTAGGTAAGAAATCCAAAGCCAATATTCTTTTTTTCTTTGTTAGTAAATCTAATCTGTCTGTCTGACAGTTTGTAAGATTTTTATCTTTATCCTTGAAATTTATTTACATTCTTAGGTTTATACTCTTTTGTCAGTCTTAAACTAGATTGCAATCAGTTTCTAGTGCTTTAAATCAGTGAATGTTAGACATGGAAAGGACATAGTCCAAATTTTCATTTTAAAAGTAAGGACAATGAGACCCGGAAAAAATGATGTTCATTTTCCAAAGTCATTTCAGTGGTAGAGACAACTTGATTCTAGGCCCTACACACTCAAGCCTTCAATTACTACTTCTGTTTTCTGTCACTGAGCATTTAAAATTTTAGCATTTAGCACTGAATCATTGCTTTTAGATGTTTTTATGTAATATCAATACTCTCAAAGAACCGTGGGTAGATTACTTATTTCAAGTGAAAGTGCAAAGTGTTAATAAATCAAGATTAATACTAGTATTAGATTTATCTTTAAAAATAGTTAATCACTCTCCTAATTAATATTGCAGTTTTTAATGAATTAAGAATTAAGTGATATCACAGTATCCCTGTAGGACCTGCTGCTCTTTGAGGAAAGGGAAGCAACTGATATATATATATATATGTAAAGTTTAATCTGCTTAATTCCATATCCCTCCCAGCAGCAATGGTGAGACTATATTTCAAATGTAAAAAGTACAATTTATTGGATATTGATCATCACTATTTGGCATATACAAATTAGATATATATTCTTAGGTAACAATGATAAATAGCTATTTTTCTAAAGATAATATAACAAAATATCTTTCACAATGTGAATAAAGACTGTAGTTTAAAAGAATAGTAAAATGAATAGTAACCTAGAATCTGTCACTGCCTTTGTGAATTTCATTGACCTCTCTTGTCCTGCCTACATCGTATAATTGTAAAACTAACACATAAGGGTGAGAGTGTGTTGTTCTTTGAAAATGTGAGAATTACTGTCATTAATTTTATTTCTTAACTATCAACTGATCTTATATATGGAAGTAATGTCATATATAAGACATATAAGGCCACATTGTGTTTTCATTTTACTCTCCTCTCTTTAAGAAAATTAATATGCTATGCTCTCTGTTTAACAAAACATAAAATCATGAGTTATTTTTAGCCTACTGTAACATCCATGATTATATCTTTGCTACCTATTTTTTATCATTATTCAGAGTAATCTCAGTCTTAGCAAACTCAATTTTTATTTTTTAAAAGTAAAAAGGTTGAGGTGAGTGAATAAAACATAAATACAGGAAAATATCAGCATTTGTCAGATCTGAGAGATGGATACATGGGTGTTACACTATTATTTTCTGTTAGAAATATTTCATCATTTAGAATATATTATGACTCACGAAAAAGAGAGCAAATGTATGACTTGTAAGCAGTCCTAAGTTACGTTTAATCAAATCTTACTTAGTTTTCATCTGAATATAGGATTCAGAATTATGTTGGTTTCATTCCCCAGAAGTGTACTAACATGTCCACACACGCACTGTCATCCCAGACAGATCCTCGCCTGCTGCCTTAGTGTCCGCTGATGCTTTTGCACAATCGTCCGTTCTGCTGAGAACTCTCCTTTTATGACATGGCATATGCCTGAAAAAAACTAGACAATTACTCTACTTAGGCACTTGACAAGGAAGCAGAAGTTCTACTCCTAGCTCTGCCCCGTACTGCTCCACCTAGCCTTTAATATGCCACTTTGCCACTCTGAATAGCGTTCTCCTTTTCTGTAAACTAGGGATAATTCATACCTGTTCAATCTACCTCAGAGATTTATTGTGAAATAACAAGTGGAGTTATATCATGCAATATAAAGGAAGGTACAGATCCTCTGACAGTTGCCACACTTTGCTGCCTGTCCCTCTAAGCTGTGATCTCTTACTAGAGCTACGCAATGAAGGTAGAGTTACAAAGGCAGGCAGAGGAAAACAGAGAAGCCCCACCCCAGAGTGCTCAGAGCTGCACTGCTGGACACAGTGGCCCCCAAAGACCTTTCCGACTCCAAGACTCGGTGATTTCGTGAATCCACCAGCCTCAGAGTAGAAAGCAGCATTGAGCGTATTCTTTGAAACATGATAAATTACAGTAAGGACTTGCTTGGTATAAAAGTCCTTTTAGTTTATTTCTGCAAATTAGAAAATTTCCTGTGGAAAGTTGATGACTCTTCAGTTTTACAAAAATAGGAAAAGATCTTTCCCAGATAATATGAAAACAATAAATAAGGAAACAGATCATGGAAAAGTATGTTTAATTGCAGTCATCAGCTAGCCTGTCCCAGGAACTTCATCCATATACAAAGATGTCATTGTGTATGTCACTGCTACTTTGTTTCCGGTGACTTTACAACCCTGTAAAGTCAACATGCTACGAATGAAATACTGTAGAATTGGTGGAATTAGCTACTGTCTCTTTATACTAGCACAAAATTCTATTATGTGTTGATAATAGTCACTGTCCATTCACCTGAACCACATTCCACATCACCCTGTGCTTGTAATGATTTACCATTTTCTCCATAGGCCAACCATTTGGCTCAACTTAATGGTCCAGCAAGGCAAAGGGACCAGAGTGCTGGGCATACGGTAATCAGGAATCCATCACATTCGTATCTTATAGTATTCCAGTACAGAGGATAATTTGCTTTTTTTTCCTTAAAGCAAAATAAAAAAGATTGATGAAAAATCTGTTCAAAATACACAGTCCAAGAATAATTTAAATACACCCATTTTGAATATATTTCTTCCAAGATGTTCACCTAACCAAATTAACTTCAAAATCCATTTCAGAGATTTTTAAAAAGTCTTTTTCTTTCTTTTTTTTAATGTTTACACATAAATCCTTCCTTCATTAAATGCCTGGGTATTTTTTGCTGCTTAAGCACTTAATGGATGAATTCAAAGGATCCCTGTGTTATAGATTGAACTTCATGTCAGCCCTTTTTCAACTTTTACTATTGTTTTGTCTTCTTGGGAGTTCATTCACCAAAGCCAAGCAACCTCCAGTATACTCATGGACAGACCAGTGCTTGGGGCGCAGGAGAGTTCTGTCTAGATTCAGTAAGAGAACCTAAGAGTAAATGGAACTATTTAGGCTGAAACCAGGCCTGGGTTATTGAGCCATTTGGACTTTTCAAATATAGTTCTATGAATGTATTTGAGGTCCAGTCTATGATATTCTTCTATGTTAGTCATTTATATTCTCCTAAATAAAAACTGCCAAATATGCTAAAGTTGAACTCTGCCAGGTTGTTGGGTATGTTTGTGTGATAACTTCTCTCAGTACTTCCAGTAATATCAACAACAACAACAACCAAACTTCCTTGAAAACTTGTTTTATACCAGGTTTTATTCCGTAAACTTACATGTACTGTTACTTAATCCGCATAACAACCTTATAGTATCCCCACTTTATAGATGGAAAACTAAGGCAAAGAACGGTTAAGCAACTTACCACTTTTCCAAGGTTCTGCATCTCCCAGATCGTAGCACCAGAATTTAAACTCAGGCAGTCCAAGTTCAGAGCTCACACTCTTAATCTCTGTGCTGTGCACCTCCCAGCTTTGTCTCTTGTAGAGCCTCTTGGGTCGATCTCAGGTTTCTTTTCTTAACCTCTATCACTCCTGGATAAAATATGAAATGATGCTCTACTTAAAAATCAGCCCATTCCTTAAGGCCTAACCAAATTAAATCATATTCCCTCTAAAGGGTCCTAAGTCTCTAGCACCTAGAGTGAGCGATTTTCCTGGTATGCCTGAAATTTCCTAGAACATGTAACAACTTTCATGTTACATGAAACCAAATCCGGGATATTCCTAGGCAAACTGGGAGGGTGAGATAGCCTACTTGCACTTTACTGTGTCCCCTCTTTATACCGCCTTGTTATGTGAAGCAAAAAGCCCATGAAAGTACCAGTAACCACTACTTCTACACTTACAAGTTTCTTTCTTCACAAGTTATGCTCCTACTGCAGAGAGACCTTTTTGATTCCCACTTCATACAGAATTTAGTGATGTGCTCATGTTAATGCCTGCTCACTAAATAGGTGGTTTGATTTTCAGCAGGCACTATATATAAGAATCTTTCCTTGTGTGTTAATTTGTTTGTCTTTTTTTTTTCCAGCCCAGATGACTTACTCAATGCCTTGAATGAGGGTATCAGTCGTGCTGATGTCATCATCACATCAGGGGGTGTGTCCATGGGGGAAAAGGTATGAAAAAATGGGGTTCTTGAAACATAAGATTGATTAACAGTGGTCTGGTAGACCTCTTGTATCCATAACGAGACCCCCACGAAGCTGGAAATCCACAGGGGTTCAGAAATTCCTGAGCATTCTAAAAGGGATACAGTATAATAAGTCAGACAGTTTACCTTCTCAAATTAAATCCTGCAGTGAAGGTGTTAAAGTATAGATATTAATAGGTATTCTCCATACAGCAGACAGATTGCTGGGATAGTCTTCCCTCAAAGTCTCCCCTCAAAGTCTTGAGCAGATTGCTGCCATTTTCTCCCAAGATCACAAAACCTAGGGGCTGAGGCCTACATTGTCACAAAGCTGTAAAAAATACTTTGCATTACCATCAAACTACCTGAGGGGCTCTGAGCATCATAAGAGCAGATGCTGAGGTTAAGAGTACTTAAGTGTTATATTTATTATTTCTAGAGTGTTTCCTGTAAAAGTTTTCTTGGTTGCTAATGAACTTAATAATGGAACAGTAACCATTTGGCAGACCGAAAGTTTGTTTTTCCGGGACTTGCTGAAGAGGCAGCAAGCTTGTAATTAACACAGGCTTGGCAGTTGTGGCTCAGTTATGGTAAGAACAGAACACTCAATGTTAACCTTCTTTATTAGTGCTAACAAAGATGTCATTTATCCTAGGGATTTGCTCACAGGTAAACAGCCAATATAGTAAAGCATCTTTATTTTACTCTCTGTGTAGTAAGATACTTAAAATAATCCTTTAATTTACTAAGAAGGCGATTTTAAGAACTTGGCATCCCAGAGTATTCCATAGTATTAGTTTCTCAGTCGTGCCTGAATCTTTGTGACCCTATGGACTGTAGCTTGCCAGGCTCCTCTGTCTGTGGAATTTGCTAGGCAAGAATACTGGAGTGGGTTGCCATTCCCTTCTCCAGGAGATCTTCCTGACCTGGGATTTGAACCCAGGGCTCCTTCATTGGAGGCTAACTATTTACCATCTGAGCCACCAAGAGCTAATAATTGTCCTTCCTACCTCCTCGAGGAGGGAATAAGATGAGAGAAGAACCAGGAAGAAAGAGATAAAGTATCAATGCAGCAAACTCCGCCAGCCTGAAAATTCTAGTCCTCAAAAGAATTCCCGTGTACTTCAGTAGCAGAAAGAAAGAAAAGTATAAGAGAGAGAACATCTGTTTTAGCCCATGGGCTGAGTCTGAAAAATCAGTCACTGAAAACAGGAAAGTAAGTCAAAGAAAGATCCAGAAGCATTATGTAGCAGACATGAATTTTAAGTACAGAAACTCAGGTATGCAACAAATTTATTTACTTGTTTAAACTTAAATTCTACTATAAGCACTGATACTGTGCAATTGGCAGGACATTTATTTAAGCCACTACAGAATTAATTGCCTCCAGGAATTATAGCAAAGAACGGGCAGGGGCTTGAGAGTCAGCAAGGCATCAAGGAGATACACGTCTGGTCACCAGTCTTCACAGGATACATCTAGAGTGTCCTTGTCATGTTACTATATATCTCAGGTCTTTGCTCTTTGGGGGCCATACTAATAGCTCTAAGATCAAGGTGGGGTGGCTGGAAGCCTTAGAGCAGAGGGAAGGGGCCCCTGCCGCATGTGGGACCCACAGACCTTGAACCTCTTCTCAGCCAAGGAGAAATGACTCCTCACAGTTGCTTCCTTTAAAATCTCTCCCCAGCCCCATCTCTTCCTCCACCCTTTTAAAAAATTTTTCATTTTTTATGTACCTGCTTTTTGCCCTAAAAACTAAGAAATTATATGCACTATAAATTCTCCACCACCTACAGAATTATAAAATAGCTCAAAGACAATGAAAGGTATCAGTTCAGTTCAGTCACTCAGTCGTGTCTGACTCTCTGCAACCCCATGAATTGCAGCATGCCAGGCCTCCCTGTCCATCACCATCTCCCAGAGTTCACTCAAACTCACGTCCATCGAATCAGTGATACCATACAACCATCTCATCCTCTGTTGTCCCCTTCTCCTCCTGCCCCCAAGCCCTCCCAGCATCAGAATCTTTTCCAATGAGTCAACTCTTTGCATGAGATGGCCAAAATACTGGACTTAGCTTTAGCATCATTCCTTCCAAAGAACACCCAGGACTGATCTCCTTTAGAATGGACTGGTTGGATCTCCTTGCAGTCCAAGGGATTCTCAAGAGTCTTCTCCAGCACCACAGTTCAAAAGCATCAATTCTTCGGTGCTCAGCTTTCTTCACAGTCCAGCTCTCACATCCATACATGCTGCTGCTGCTGCTGCTGCTAAGTTGCTTCATTCATGTCCGACTCTGTGCAGCCCACCAGGCTCCACCATCCCTGGGATTCTCCAGGCAAGAACACTGGAGTGGGTTGCCATTTCCTTCTCCAATGGATAAAAGTCAAAAGTGAAAGGGAAGTCGCTCATGACTAGACGGACCTTTGTTGGCAGAGTAAAGTCTCTGCTTTTGAATATGCTATCTAGGTTGGTCATAACTTTCCTTCCAAGGAGTAAGCATCTTTTAATTTCATGGCTGCAGTCACCATCTGCAGTGATTTTGGAGCCCCAAAAAATAAAGTCTAACACTGTNTGGGGCGCAGGAGAGTTCTGTCTAGATTCAGTAAGAGAACCTAAGAGCTGTCTCTTATACACATCTGATATATATATATATATATGTAAAGTTTAATCTGCTTAATTCCATATCCCTCCCAGCAGCAATGGTGAGACTATATTTCAAATGTAAAAAGTACAATTTATTGGATATTGATCATCACTATTTGGCATATACAAATTAGATATATATTCTTAGGTAACAATGATAAATAGCTATTTTTCTAAAGATAATATAACAAAATATCTTTCACAATGTGAATAACTACTGTAGTTTAAAAGAATAGTAAAATGAATAGTAACCTAGAATCTGTCACTGCCTTTGTGAATTTCATTGACCTCTCTTGTCCTGCCTACATCGTATAATTGTAAAACTAACACATAAGGGTGAGAGTGTGTTGTTCTTTGAAAATGTGAGAATTACTGTCATTAATTTTATTTCTTAACTATCAACTGATCTTATATATGGAAGTAATGTCATATATAAGACATATAAGGCCACATTGTGTTTTCATTTTACTCTCCTCTCTTTAAGAAAATTAATATGCTATGCTCTCTGTTTAACAAAACATAAAATCATGAGTTATTTTTAGCCTACTGTAACATCCATGATTATATCTTTGCTACCTATTTTTTATCATTATTCAGAGTAATCTCAGTCTTAGCAAACTCAATTTTTATTTTTTAAAAGTAAAAAGGTTGAGGTGAGTGAATAAAACATAAATACAGGAAAATATCAGCATTTGTCAGATCTGAGAGATGGATACATGGGTGTTACACTATTATTTTCTGTTAGAAATATTTCATCATTTAGAATATATTATGACTCACGAAAAAGAGAGCAAATGTATGACTTGTAAGCAGTCCTAAGTTACGTTTAATCAAATCTTACTTAGTTTTCATCTGAATATAGGATTCAGAATTATGTTGGTTTCATTCCCCAGAAGTGTACTAACATGTCCACACACGCACTGTCATCCCAGACAGATCCTCGCCTGCTGCCTTAGTGTCCTCTGATGCTTTTGCACAATCGTCCGTTCTGCTGAGAACTCTCCTTTTATGACATGGCATATGCCTGAAAAAAACTAGACAATTACTCTACTTAGGCACTTGACAAGGAAGCAGAAGTTCTACTCCTAGCTCTGCCCCGTACTGCTCCACCTAGCCTTTAATATGCCACTTTGCCACTCTGAATAGCGTTCTCCTTTTCTGTAAACTAGGGATAATTCATACCTGTTCAATCTACCTCAGAGATTTATTGTGAAATAACAAGTGGAGTTATAGCATGCAATATAAAGGAAGGTACAGATCCTCTGACAGTTGCCACACTTTGCTGCCTGTCCCTCTAAGCTGTGATCTCTTACTAGAGCTACGCAATGAAGGTAGAGTTACAAAGGCAGGCAGAGGAAAACAGAGAAGCCCCACCCCAGAGTGCTCAGAGCTGCACTGCTGGACACAGTGGCCCCCAAAGACCTTTCCGACTCCAAGACTCGGTGATTTCGTGAATCCACCAGCCTCAGAGTAGAAAGCAGCATTGAGCGTATTCTTTGAAACATGATAAATTACAGTAAGGACTTGCTTGGTATAAAAGTCCTTTTAGTTTATTTCTGCAAATTAGAAAATTTCCTGTGGAAAGTTGATGACTCTTCAGTTTTACAAAAATAGGAAAAGATCTTTCCCAGATAATATGAAAACAATAAATAAGGAAACAGATCATGGAAAAGTATGTTTAATTGCAGTCATCAGCTAGCCTGTCCCAGGAACTTCATCCATATACAAAGATGTCATTGTGTATGTCACTGCTACTTTGTTTCCGGTGACTTTACAACCCTGTAAAGTCAACATGCTACGAATGAAATACTGTAGAATTGGTGGAATTAGCTACTGTCTCTTTATACTAGCACAAAATTCTATTATGTGTTGATAATAGTCACTGTCCATTCACCTGAACCACATTCCACATCACCCTGTGCTTGTAATGATTTACCATTTTCTCCATAGGCCAACCATTTGGCTCAACTTAATGGTCCAGCAAGGCAAAGGGACCAGAGTGCTGGGCATACGGTAATCAGGAATCCATCACATTCGTATCTTATAGTATTCCAGTACAGAGGATAATTTGCTTTTTTTCCTTAAAGCAAAATAAAAAAGATTGATGAAAAATCTGTTCAAAATACACAGTCCAAGAATAATTTAAATACACCCATTTTGAATATATTTCTTCCAAGATGTTCACCTAACCAAATTAACTTCAAAATCCATTTCAGAGATTTTTAAAAAGTCTTTTTCTTTCTTTTTTTTAATGTTTACACATAAATCCTTCCTTCATTAAATGCCTGGGTATTTTTTGCTGCTTAAGCACTTAACTGGATGAATTCAAAGGATCCCTGTGTTATAGATTGAACTTCATGTCAGCCCTTTTTCAACTTTTACTATTGTTTTGTCTTCTTGGGAGTTCATTCACCAAAGCCAAGCAACCTCCAGTATACTCATGGACAGACCAGTGCTTGGGGCGCAGGAGAGTTCTGTCTAGATTCAGTAAGAGAACCTAAGAGTAAATGGAACTATTTAGGCTGAAACCAGGCCTGGGTTATTGAGCCATTTGGACTTTTCAAATATAGTTCTATGAATGTATTTGAGGTCCAGTCTATGATATTCTTCTATGTTAGTCATTTATATTCTCCTAAATAAAAACTGCCAAATATGCTAAAGTTGAACTCTGCCAGGTTGTTGGGTATGTTTGTGTGATAACTTCTCTCAGTACTTCCAGTAATATCAACAACAACAACAACCAAACTTCCTTGAAAACTTGTTTTATACCAGGTTTTATTCCGTAAACTTACATGTACTGTTACTTAATCCACATAACAACCTTATAGTATCCCCACTTTATAGATGGAAAACTAAGGCAAAGAACGGTTAAGCAACTTACCACTTTTCCAAGGTTCTGCATCTCCCAGATCGTAGCACCAGAATTTAAACTCAGGCAGTCCGAGTTCAGAGCTCACACTCTTAATCTCTGTGCTGTGCACCTCCCAGCTTTGTCTCTTGTAGAGCCTCTTGGGTCGATCTCAGGTTTCTTTTCTTAACCTCTATCACTCCTGGATAAAATATGAAATGATGCTCTACTTAAAAATCAGCCCATTCCTTAAGGCCTAACCAAATTAAATCATATTCCCTCTAAAGGGTCCTAAGTCTCTAGCACCTAGAGTGAGCGATTTTCCTGGTATGCCTGAAATTTCCTAGAACATGTAACAACTTTCATGTTACATGAAACCAAATCCGGGATATTCCTAGGCAAACTGGGAGGGTGAGATAGCCTACTTGCACTTTACTGTGTCCCCTCTTTATACCGCCTTGTTATGTGAAGCAAAAAGCCCATGAAAGTACCAGTAACCACTACTTCTACACTTACAAGTTTCTTTCTTCACAAGTTATGCTCCTACTGCAGAGAGACCTTTTTGATTCCCACTTCATACAGAATTTAGTGATGTGCT
Source organism: Oreotragus oreotragus (assembly GCA_006410675.1). NCBI lineage: Eukaryota > Metazoa > Chordata > Mammalia > Artiodactyla > Bovidae > Oreotragus > Oreotragus oreotragus. The sequence goes on along the minus strand of SJYX01006105.1, from coordinate 44,801 downwards.
CATGTTAATGCCTGCTCACTAAATAGGTGGTTTGATTTTCAGCAGGCACTATATATAAGAATCTTTCCTTGTGTGTTAATTTGTTTGTCTTTTTTTTTTCCAGCCCAGATGACTTACTCAATGCCTTGAATGAGGGTATCAGTCGTGCTGATGTCATCATCACATCAGGGGGTGTGTCCATGGGGGAAAAGGTATGAAAAAATGGGGTTCTTGAAACATAAGATTGATTAACAGTGGTCTGGTAGACCTCTTGTATCCATAACGAGACCCCCACGAAGCTGGAAATCCACAGGGGTTCAGAAATTCCTGAGCATTCTAAAAGGGATACAGTATAATAAGTCAGACAGTTTACCTTCTCAAATTAAATCCTGCAGTGAAGGTGTTAAAGTATAGATATTAATAGGTATTCTCCATACAGCAGACAGATTGCTGGGATAGTCTTCCCTCAAAGTCTCCCCTCAAAGTCTTGAGCAGATTGCTGCCATTTTCTCCCAAGATCACAAAACCTAGGGGCTGAGGCCTACATTGTCACAAAGCTGTAAAAAATACTTTGCATTACCATCAAACTACCTGAGGGGCTCTGAGCATCATAAGAGCAGATGCTGAGGTTAAGAGTACTTAAGTGTTATATTTATTATTTCTAGAGTGTTTCATGTAAAAGTTTTCTTGGTTGCTAATGAACTTAATAATGGAACAGTAACCATTTGGCAGACCGAAAGTTTGTTTTTCCGGGACTTGCTGAAGAGGCAGCAAGCTTGTAATTAACATAGGCTTGGCAGTTGTGGCTCAGTTATGGTAAGAACAGAACACTCAATGTTAACCTTCTTTATTAGTGCTAACAAAGATGTCATTTATCCTAGGGATTTGCTCACAGGTAAACAGCCAATATAGTAAAGCATCTTTATTTTACTCTCTGTGTAGTAAGATACTTAAAATAATCCTTTAATTTACTAAGAAGGCGATTTTAAGAACTTGGCATCCCAGAGTATTCCATAGTATTAGTTTCTCAGTCGTGCCTGAATCTTTGTGACCCTATGGACTGTAGCTTGCCAGGCTCCTCTGTCTGTGGAATTTGCTAGGCAAGAATACTGGAGTGGGTTGCCATTCCCTTCTCCAGGAGATCTTCCTGACCTGGGATTTGAACCCAGGGCTCCTTCATTGGAGGCTAACTATTTACCATCTGAGCCACCAAGAGCTAATAATTGTCCTTCCTACCTCCTCGAGGAGGGAATAAGATGAGAGAAGAACCAGGAAGAAAGAGATAAAGTATCAATGCAGCAAACTCCTGCCAGCCTGAAAATTCTAGTCCTCAAAAGAATTCCCGTGTACTTCAGTAGCAGAAAGAAAGAAAAGTATAAGAGAGAGAACATCTGTTTTAGCCCATGGGCTGAGTCTGAAAAATCAGTCACTGAAAACAGGAAAGTAAGTCAAAGAAAGATCCAGAAGCATTATGTAGCAGACATGAATTTTAAGTACAGAAACTCAGGTATGCAACAAATTTATTTACTTGTTTAAACTTAAATTCTACTATAAGCACTGATACTGTGCAATTGGCAGGACATTTATTTAAGCCACTACAGAATTAATTGCCTCCAGGAATTATAGCAAAGAACGGGCAGGGGCTTGAGAGTCAGCAAGGCATCAAGGAGATACACGTCTGGTCACCAGTCTTCACAGGATACATCTAGAGTGTCCTTGTCATGTTACTATATATCTCAGGTCTTTGCTCTTTGGGGGCCATACTAATAGCTCTAAGATCAAGGTGGGGTGGCTGGAAGCCTTAGAGCAGAGGGAAGGGGCCCCTGCCGCATGTGGGACCCACAGACCTTGAACCTCTTCTCAGCCAAGGAGAAATGACTCCTCACAGTTGCTTCCTTTAAAATCTCTCCCCAGCCCCATCTCTTCCTCCACCCTTTTAAAAAATTTTTCATTTTTCATGTACCTGCTTTTTGCCCTAAAAACTAAGAAATTATATGCACTATAAATTCTCCACCACCTACAGAATTATAAAATAGCTCAAAGACAATGAAAGGTATCAGTTCAGTTCAGTCACTCAGTCGTGTCTGACTCTCTGCAACCCCATGAATTGCAGCATGCCAGGCCTCCCTGTCCATCACCATCTCCCAGAGTTCACTCAAACTCACGTCCATCGAATCAGTGATACCATACAACCATCTCATCCTCTGTTGTCCCCTTCTCCTCCTGCCCCCAAGCCCTCCCAGCATCAGAATCTTTTCCAATGAGTCAACTCTTTGCATGAGATGGCCAAAATACTGGACTTAGCTTTAGCATCATTCCTTCCAAAGAACACCCAGGACTGATCTCCTTTAGAATGGACTGGTTGGATCTCCTTGCAGTCCAAGGGATTCTCAAGAGTCTTCTCCAGCACCACAGTTCAAAAGCATCAATTCTTCGGTGCTCAGCTTTCTTCACAGTCCAGCTCTCACATCCATACATGCTGCTGCTGCTGCTGCTGCTAAGTTGCTTCATTCATGTCCGACTCTGTGCAGCCCACCAGGCTCCACCATCCCTGGGATTCTCCAGGCAAGAACACTGGAGTGGGTTGCCATTTCCTTCTCCAATGGATAAAAGTCAAAAGTGAAAGGGAAGTCGCTCATGACTAGACGGACCTTTGTTGGCAGAGTAAAGTCTCTGCTTTTGAATATGCTATCTAGGTTGGTCATAACTTTCCTTCCAAGGAGTAAGCATCTTTTAATTTCATGGCTGCAGTCACCATCTGCAGTGATTTTGGAGCCCCAAAAAATAAAGTCTAACACTGTTTCCACTGTTTCCCCATCTATTTCCCATGAAATGATGGGACCAGATGCCATGATGAAAGGGATAGATAACCATTAAGCATACCCTAGGTTGAACACCCAGTAATTGTTTCTTCTTATTTCAAAGTCTCTTAATTCTTCCTAGGGTTTCCCTTGTGGCTCAGCTGGTAAAGAGTCTGCCTGCAAAGTGGGAGACCTGGGTTCGATCCCTGGGTTGGGAAGATCCCCTGGAGGAGGGAAAGGCTGCCCGCTCCAGTATTCTGGCCTGGAGAATTCCATGGACTGTATTGTCCCCGGGGTTGCAAAGAGTCGGACACGACTGAGCAACTTTCACTTTGAGTTCTTCATAACAGTGTCTCCCTCACCTCACATGATCAGAAAAAAGGGCTGGTCTCATGGGTTTGCCCTGATTATTTAGCACCAAAGGTATTAATTAATCATATCGGTCACCTTGAGTATGCCTCCTAGAGCCATACAGCAGTAGAATATTAAAACTAATCAACAGGATTCCAAACAATTTGTTAAAGTATTTTTTGTCTCCCTTATTTCATTTAGTCCTATGTTTCTTGTTCTGCAAGATCTTGGCTTAGCAGTCTGCTTTTTTAACACCTTCTGCTTCCATTCTAGAGAGTCCCGGTTTCCTGACTCAGTCCACTGGTACTGTATAAAAGTGACCTAAGCTGTATCACCTCAGAGGTCTATACCCTAGAGACTATTCTTTGAAGCATCAATTGTTCAAAATTCCTGTGAAGGTCCTTTTTCCTAGTGCTCTGGATCTGTCTTTGTTGTAGACACAAACTATTTACTATAGCTTTCAGCAGTGCCTTTATGCCAGCATCAAAGTAAAATAGGAACTTTTCTTAGGAAATAGATATTAAAAGATATTAAAGTAAAACTCTGTATTTGGATACAGTATGTAACAATTTCATAAAAAATTTTGGTCAGTGTTTTCCCTGAAGGTAAAAACATATCATTGACAGTATAAGCATTGTCAGATCTCCAGACAGACACTTCCATAAGGCATATAATTTCTAAAATATTATACTAATGACATTTTACCTGCCTGAATCTAACCTAGCACACAGTGAGCCTCTCTTCTCAGATGTAACAGTAACTTCCTTTCCATGAAATTTTTATAATGGTAACATCAAACAAACCTATTTCTAATGTCTCTTTTTTATAAGATAAAAGAACAAACCTTCATGACTTTCTAGGAGTCCTCTAGGAAATTTCAAACATAGTTTTAGGCTTAAAAAATATTCTGCAATTTTTTTCTATATTTTGGTCTGATCTTTAGAAGGCAAAATCAAAAGAGTTGTCCAAATAAAATTGGCCCTAGGTTAAGATCATGGATATCTAAGAAACAGTTCTTGGTTACCTAATTTTTCAAAGCAACAATAAAATATTTGAAAACAAGCATAGAGAACCTGCTTACTATGCTTTTTTATTTCCTTAAATAATCAAAGACAAAATAAAGTAAACAAAAAACACAAAAAGGCAGATTACACAAAAATAAAAACACTACATATCATAGGGAAAGTATTGGTCAGTAAACCCAAGAAGTAAGCTCATCAAAACTGAGTGAACTTACTAAAATTTTAATATATATCTCAGCTTCATTTCAAACATAGGTATTGTAAATCAAGGCAAATCAAAGTCACTTTCAGAGTTTTATCCTTTCTTATGCTTTTTAAAAATGTTTTGGAACAACCTGACACTTTACTTTAGAAGTAAGAGTGGTCCGCAGATCCAAGAGTATCCTTGAGATTCTTTAAGCAGGTTTGCAAGGTTAAAACTATCCTCATAATAAAACTAAGTCTTTATCTGACTTTTTTATTTTCTTTCTCTCATGAGTGAATAGCAAGTTTTCCAGTGTTGGAAGATGTATGATCTCATCAGACTGAATACTGAAGCAAATAAGAGAATCTACCTGACTTCTCTGAACATTAAAGAGAGTTTTTAATTATAAAATGCATAAACAATAAATTACTTACATTAACGTGAAGTAGCTCATCATTGCTATTTCCAGATGAACCAACAAATAAATACTTTTAACTTCTTAGTTTTAATTTCTAACACAGTAAACACTGATAGACATAAGCCACATAAATAAAAGCTCAAGGATCCTTAATGGATTTTAATTTAAGAGAATATAAGGGTCCTGAGACCAAATGTTTTGAATATTGTATGTCTTTAATTTTTTTAATGAAAGAATATGCATAATTATACTTGTCTGTCATTATTACTCCAATATTTATGAAAATAATGTCTATCTCATAGTGAAAACTAGGGGACATAGATAATTGACAACTCATATGTAAGCATTTTAGCAGACTAGCTAAGTTCATATACACACAGAATACAGCTTTGTAGAGTAGACACATCCCCATTTTTACCTTATTAATGGAGCAAAAATGAAAACATATTCATTAGTGAAGTCGCTCAGTCGTGTCTAACTCTTTGCAACCCCATGGACTGTAGCCTACCAGGCTCCTCCCTCCATGGGATTCTCCAGGCAAGAGTACTGGAGTGCCGTGCCATTTCCTTCTCCAAGGGGTCTTCCCGACCCAGGGATCGAACCCGGGTCTCCTGGATTCCAGGCAGACACTTTAACCTCTGAGCCACCAGGGAAGTCACAGCCCATAGGTATATCCTCCCTATGACGTATCAAAATAATAGGCAAAGTACATTAGCTTAAAGTTATGTTTAGTAAACAGTGATCCAGTGTTCTGTATTACTTAGAAATCATCTAGGTTTCCCATGATTGTTCATTAATGAACCAATTTAATAACTTCACGATTTTAAATTACTTAAAGATCTTGAAAATTATTTTTTAAAGCTGACATTCTACAAACATAATTACTATTTAAAAGTTTTTCAGAATAATGATTCAATTTCATTGAACCAAATTTTAGATTTTTCACAATCTTAAGTATTATGTAAGAATAGCATTAGCTTCTTTGATGAATTAATCTATATAATTTTAGGAAAAAACAAACCCAGGCAAAATAAAAGGCATTTGCCTACTTAACACTGATAAATAAGAGAAAGAGCATGGCTGGATTTACTTATTAACCAAAATAATAAGCTAGTCTCATTTGCCAAAGATTTACCTTAACTGTGTGAACTTTGATTCTTGAAATTGTACAAAGAATATTTTTTTAGCGTAGCATATAAGATAAATTTTCTTATTATCTGTGAATTTTAGGAATATTCGATTTATGTGAGTACTTAATCTCTCTAAATCAATAAGAATAGAGCACCTTTAATTTAAGAGACAATAGAAGTATTTTGGTGTGTTGGCAAAGCAAAGTTTATTGTGGGCCTGTGGTCAGGGCTCTTCTCTCCAAGTCCTGGTGAAACCAGAGTTGGGAATGAGAGGCTTTGTGTTGCTCCCACCAGGGGCAGAGACAAGTTAGGGGACACCCTGAATCTGCAGTGTGCCCTAAGAAGGGCCCTCTCTGCATGGTGATCTTACGGTTATATTATATAATTTATGAATACCCTCCAGAAGTAGGAAAACATTTCACACTCCCAAAGTAAGATAAATGGCTTTCTGGATCAGACACATAGTCACACAGCCACGTAAAGAATATATAGCTTCATCTCTACAATTTCAATGACACGGGAAGAATAAACACAGAATCAAACGAAAAACTACACAGTCTACAAATGAAGAACTATTTTCCTTCCCAGAGGAAGGAAAAATTCCTCACTGATGTAGGTTCAAAATAACATTAAGACAAATAAACTCACAAAACCAACAAACCAGATTCTCTGTCTTCTCTTACCCAACAGAGAATAGATTTCAATCATCCATTTATAGGAGTCACCAAATGGTGAGATCATAAAACCAAATTCTCAATCACTGCTGCCACAAGGGGGACTACCTTAATGACCATGCACAGAAACAGAAATAGAACCAAAATTAACAGAGGGGGCAAAAGTAGAGAAACCAACATTTAGCAGTTTTCAAGTTTCATTGCTGCTTGGCATTCACTGCAGAAACCAAGGAAAAATGTACCCAGGGTTAAACCACCCATAAAGTAACACTTTTCTGACAATCGACTTTACTTGGCTTTGTCAGATAAATCAAGATGGCGTCTCTGTGGAGCCTTCAGAATCGTTAAGGTATAGTTTTTTAAAGATAAAATCATGAATCTCATATATTTTATTTTATAAAATTAATATGTCAAAGATTTTATTTAACTCATTAATTAGTGAAGGAACTAGTAAGATATTAAAACTGGTTCTAAGAATTCAAAAAAACACAGACACAGGTGGTCCAAAATGCTGAAATCAGTTTTCTAATAGATGTAAAATTGCTCTATATCTGGAGGAGAATAGTCAATTACAACTCTACTGACAGAATTGATTTTTATTTCTTTGGATACTAATCATGTTCACTATTATTTTTCTGCAGATTAATTTTTGTAGAATAGCTCAAAGAGAGCGAAAGGCACAAATAACCCAGAAGGTTATTTGGACATCAAATAATCCTTTTTACCCATTTCAGAGTTGTTCACAATTTTTCTGACATTGTTTGTTCTTGCTTAAATTGAGTGAAAGACCAGTCTCCTTCGTTGATTCATGTTTCTTCTTCATATCTGGATCTAGCTCTCAGAACATCAGAGATCCTTGCTGTTTCTGGAGACAGATAAAACAAGAGCAAGGATGATTCTCAGCCTTTATTGCTACATCTGGTACAAGCTTTCTGTCACAAGAAACATGAAGCATTTCTTCATGTTCAAAAAAGAATTGAAAAGGGGCATTTTTTACAACAAAGATGATTTTTTTTTCAAAAAAAATAAAATACTTTCATTCATTTAACAAATATGTAATGAGTGTATATGCTTTCCAAACTCGGTGTCATTATCCTTAGAGAGTCCTGCATGAATGGCCTCTGCCTGTCTCTTCAGCCTCCCCTTACGCCTTTCCCCTGCTCATTCACTACCTTCCATTGTCTGTTCAGTTCTAGACACACTCTTTACTGCTCCAGAAGCTTTTGTATGTACTTTTCTCTGCCTGGAATTCTTGTCCCTCCACACCTCACATGACTGAATCCTCCTCATCCTCACCACCTGTTTTAAAGCAGTCTTTCCTTATTCTCCACTTCACACCATTGTTCTCTATCCTAGCACCTGCTGTTTTCCTTCAGAGTATATTCCACACTGGTTTGCTTATTTTAGGCTGTCTCCTCCACCAGTAAACTATAACAGGACATCTTTGTGCCAGGGACCTTGTCTGTCTGGTTTACTAGTGAGTCTCTAACACAAATAGAATTCCTGATACATAGTTCAGTTCAGTTCAGTCACTCAGTCACGTCCGACTCTTTGCGACCCCATGAACCACAGCACGCCAGGCCTCCCTGTCCATCACCAACTCCCAGAGTCCACCCAAACCCATGTCCGTCGAGTCGATGATGCCATCTAACCATCTCATCCTCTGTCATCCCCTTCTCCTCCTGCCCTTAATCTTTCCCAGCATCAGAGTCTTTTCAAATGAGTCAGCTCTCTGCATCAGGTGGCCAAAGTACTGGAGTTTCAGTTTCAACATCAGTCCTTCCAATGAACAGCCAGGACTGATCTCCTTTAGGANTCATCCCCTTTTCCTCCTACCCTCAATCTTTCCCAGCATCAGGGTCTTTTCAAATGAGTCAGCTCTTCGCATGAGGTGGCCAAAGTATTGGAGTTTCAGCTTCAGCATCAGTCCTACCAATGAATACCTAGGGCTGATCTCCTTTAGGATGGACTGGTTGGATCTCCTTGCTGTCCAAGGGACTCTCAAGAGTCTTCTCCAACACCACAGTTCAAAAGCATCAATTCTTCGGTGCTCAGCTTTCTTATAGTCCACCTCTCACATCCATACATGACCACAGGAAAAACCATAGCCTTGACTAGATGGACCTTTGTTGGCAAAGTAATGTCTCTGCTTTTTAATATGCTGTCTAGGTTGGTCATAACTTTCCTTCCAAGGAGTAAGCGTCTTTTAATTTCATGGCTATAATCACCATCTGCAGTGATTTTGGAGCCCAGAAAAATAAAGTCAGCCACTGTTCCTACTGTTTCCCCATCTATATGCCACGAAGTGATGGGACCAGATGCCATGATCTTAGTTTTCTGAATGTTGAACTTTAAGCCAACTTTTTCACTCTCCACTTTTACTTTCATCAAGAGGCTCTTTAGTTCTTCCTCACTTTCTGCCATAAGGGTGGTGTCATCTGCATATCTGAGGTTATTGATATTTCTCCCAGCAATCTTGATTCCAGCTTGTGCTTCCTCCAGCCCAGCGTTTCTCATGATGTACTCTGCATAGAAGTTAAATAAGCAGGGTGACAATATACAGCCTTGACATACTCCTTTTCCTATTTGGAACCAGTCTGTTGTTCCATGTCCAGTTCTAACTGATGCTTCCTGACCTGCATACAGGTTTCTCAAGAGGCAGGTTAGGTGGTCTGGTATGCCCATCTCTTTCAGAATTTTCCAGTTTATTGTGATCCACACAGTCAAAGGCTTTGGCATAGTCAATAAAGCAGAAATAGATACATAGTGGGCACGCAGAAATATTTGTTGAACAAATGGATGAATGAAAGGCATGTGTATGTCACTATGGACTCATTATAAATATATTTACAGGGTCCCTGTTCTCACAAATAATATAGTACAGTAAAGAATACAGATAGTTATCTGGCAGTTGCCATCGTACCTAAATGTGTGGTGTCAAGAAGACTTGGTACTATAAGAGCATAAAAGAACGGCCTGGAGATTTCTGCCTTTACTATGATGGAGTGGCTTATTTGGACCAACTCTCCCACCAAGAACAACTATGAAAGCTATGTGAAAGAAAGATTATGGAAGCTTGAAAATGCTAGAAAGGACTAGAGTAGAAAGGAAAGGGTTAACGTGTAGGTAATGTAAATGAATTGTTGATTATATGAAATAATATCTTGAGGTTTACATGTATATAAATATAGATTAAATATAGAGTATTGTCTATATAATAGTTATATATATACACACATTCATATTTATAATGTATATAAAATATATGCTACAGAATAGCACAAAAAGCAAAGAGGAATAAATAGAATTAACATGTTTTAAAGTTCTTACATTGGGGGGGAAAATGATGAAAATACCAGATTATGATGGACTGTAGTAAGTTAAGAATGCATTTTGTAATCTCTAAAGCAACCAATAAGAGAATGTGTAACTAACAAGCAAATAGAAGAGAAAGAAAATTAAAAAACAAAAAATTTTGGTCAATCAAAGGAAGACATGAATGGAGAAAAAAGGAAATAAAAACAGAAGTGACAATTAACTAACGAATAGGAGGCCAATAGCTTTAAATCCAAATATAGCAGTAATGAGGGACTTCTTGATGGTCCAGTGGTTAAGAATCTGCTGTGCGATGTAGGGGGTGTGGGACCAGTCCCTGGTGGGGGAGCTAAGATTCCACATGTTGCAGAGGAACGAAGCCCACACCTGGCAACTACTCAGCCTATGCACCACAACTAGAGAGCCCAGGCATTGCAACAGAGATGCAGGACCTCCAAAAATAAAAACAAATAGATAAAATTCAAAATATATAGCAGTGATTATATTAAGTGTAAGTGGACTGAGTCCTCCAATTAAAAATTGTCGTTTTAGATTTTAAAAAACCACAAATTGTATGATGCTTGTAAGAGACCCACCTTAAATGTAAGGACACAGCTACTTGAAAGTAAAAAATGAGAAAAAAGTTAAAGAACAGCTAGTTGGCTGTCTTGATATCAGAGAAAATTAAGGTAAAAAGGATTACTAGCTATTAAGAGGAGGGACATTTCCTGTTCCTGTATTTACATGGATCAGTTCATCAAGAAAATTCTAAGTTATTTCATCTGATAATAGAGTCTAAAAATAATCATGAATCAATAATAAATCTACTGTCCAGCCCTGGGAATTCAGGGGAGACTTGAGATTGAGGATAGAGAGAGGAGGGCAGAAAGAAAGACTATTCCAGACAAAAGGCAGAATATTTTCAAAGATTTAAGGCAGTTCAGTTCGGTCACTCAGTCATGTCTGACTCTTCGTGACCCCATGAACCACAGCATACCAGGCCTCCCTGTCCATCACCAACTCCCAGAGTCCACCCAAACCCATGTCCATTGAGATGGTGATGTCATCCAACTATCTCATCCTCTATCATCCCCTTTTCCTCCTACCCTCAATCTTTCCCAGCATCAGGGTCTTTTCAAATGAGTCAGCTCTTCGCATGAGGTGGCCAAAGTATTGGAGTTTCAGCTTCAGCATCAGTCCTACCAATGAATACCTAGGGCTGATCTCCTTTAGGATGGACTGGTTGGATCTCCTTGCAGTCCAAGGGACTCTCAAGAGTCTTCTCCAACACCGCAGTTCAAAAGCATCAATTCTTCGGTGCTCAGCTTTCTTTATAGTCCAACTCTCACATCCATACATGACTACCATTCCTCCCTACTGGAAAAACCATAGCCTTGACTAGACGGACCTTTGTTGACAAAGCAATGTCTCTGCTTTTCTATTTGAGGCAAGAAAGTGTGAAAACTGACAGCAATATTGACTTGTAGGAATGTTGAGAGAGATTGAAGAAGAGGAATGGAGCTGGTGGGAAATGGATTGCCTGATAAGAGCAATGATTAGCAAAAGAAGGCTAGAAAATATCAATACAAGAATCCTAGCTATGATCATTTAAAAGATGAAACTTATTTCTAGAGACCACGGAGTTATTGAAGTGTTATACAGTGATTTGATCAGATCTGTCTCTCTTACTACTGTCGAGGGAATGAATTGGAGAATTGGCAGAGAGACCTGTTTCAGTAATTCAGGTGAGATGATGTTGGCTGAGGCTGTAGAGATGGAGAGAAGGAAGTAGCTTTTAAAAATAAAGTGTCTCATAACTTGTGAAATATTTAATATTTTAGTAGAATACTAGACTCTCTTGAATTAGTGAGAAGGAAACTCAGTAACAGAAGTCGCATTACTTTGGAGAAATTTTTTTAACTGCTATTTTTTTCTTTCTATTTACAAAACCAACCACAAGGCACTGTTGCCTTTCCTTTCCGAAGATCAGGTTTTGTCGGATTGCTCTGGGTTGATCATAACCTGAGGTTTGTTGTGTTTGAGTCGCAGAATATGAAGTTGGAGCAATTAAACTCCCTTACCTTTCTGTTTAGAGCTCCCTCCCTAAGTTTTCAGTTGACTTATTTAGACTCCGTAATCTTGGGTAAACTCCAATACTTTGGCCACCTCATGCTAAGAGTTGACTCACTGCAAAGGACTCTGATGCTGGGAGGGATTGGGGGCAGGAGGAGAAGGGGACGACCGAGGATGAGATGGCTGGATGGCATCACGGACTTGATGGACGTGAGTTTGAGTGAACTCTGGGAGATGGTGATGGACAGGGAGGCCTGGCGTGCTGCAATTCATGGGGTCGCGAAGAGTCGGACACGACTGAGCGACTGAACTGAACTGAACTGAGGACTGCTTTACTGCTACAATAGCAGACTTGAGTAACTGAAACAGAGACTGGCCCTCAAAGCCGAAAATATTTACTAACTAGCCCTTATCCCAGGACTCCATAGTGTATGTAAAGAATCCACCTGCCGGTGCAGGAGATGCAGGTTTGATCTCTGACTTCGGAAGATCCCCTGGATAAGAAAATGGCAGCCCACTCCAGTATTCTTTCCTGGAAATTCCATGGACAGAGGAGCCTGGTGGGCTATAGTCCATGGGGTCGCCAAGAGTCAGACATGACTGAGCGCACACACCATACTAGTTCTTACCAGAACAAGTGTGCTAACTCCTGGGGTATGTCAGCAGTGCCCCTAAGATCATCCAGTTGTTGCAGACAGCTCTACATGTGTTGACACTGTGACTCCTTAATAGCTAAGAAACCCTAAAGTCTCAACCTCAGTCTATCCATGAAATAGAGGTTCTAAAACCCATGTTATAAACTTAATGTGAGTGCACTGTGGATGCTGAATAATGATAGTTCCCTTCGCAACCTCCCTGAAGTCTGCATAGACATATGGAGATGAAAGTCCTTTCAGAACTCATGACATTTGCTCTGTAAGACTCTGATTTGGTTCCTGCTGCTGTAGTCCATCTCGTTTCCCACTGCTTCACATTGGAACTCCCAGCCTCCTGAGACTCGTCCAGGTTCTGTTCAGTTTTTCAAAGGCATCAAGTTCTGTCCTGCCCCCTTGACCTTTGCCCCTAGTGTTCTCTGGTCTTGAAGTACTAACTCCTCATTCTCTCATAATCTACCTGTCCTCTTTTAGACTGTCCTTCAGATACTGTGCTAAATCTCACTGCCTGCATGAGGCCCTCCCTCAGCTCGCAGTGTAACAGGAACCTGTCCTGTGATCTCAGAGTACCCAGTCTGCCTCGCCTTGATGACTGATAATCAGTGTTTATAATTTATGATATACATGTAGAATATTTCTGGTCTGTGGTATAAAAATCTTTCTTGTTGAACTAGCTACGAGCCACACTTTATGGTTAAAGAGTACCTAGCACAGAACAGGCTCTCAAGAATATAATTTTCATTCAGCGATCTGTGAATACTTACCTTTCATTAAAAGGAGCCCGGATAATCTTAAAGAAAAAACAACTGGAGTTTTGATTCTGATGACATACTGGGTGCATAATTTGGTACAAGTCACTTTACATCTCTGAGCCTCCCTTTTCTCATATGTAAAATGTGATAGATAATATTTACCTCACATATTTATGACAGAATCAGCTCTGATAATGAATGAGACAATACTAATCATAGTATGTATTGTGGGACCTCAGTGGGTTTACTGGCTCCAAAAGACATTTGACAGTAAAGGTGCAGCTCCAGTGATTCTCCAGAACTTTGGTACTCTCAGTTTTCTTATCTGTAAAATAAGGATAAAAATTGTATCCATCTGATATACTACTTATGTGTTTAGTGTATTAATATATGTAAAATAGAATACTGCCTACTATGACCTGCTAAATACCTAATTGCTGTTTTGGTTTCTAAATCATATCTGACTCTTTCAAAAGAGTTTGTTTCAGGTTGAGAACTTGTTAAATGCCAAAGCTGTAGCTTTTCTTCTTTTGAAGTTCATTCTTTACCTTTAATTGTGGATTGAAATCTGCAGCTGGAGTGCATTTTGCAAAGCCAAACACACACATACACATTTGAAAAACCTGCATTTGCACTTCCTGGCCACCTGCACAGCAGCCAACAGCTGCTACAGACCCCTCATTGGGAGTGGCTGTCCGTGGTCCAGGGACCTGTGCAGTTGATCTGACACTCTAGTCCCCTACTCCTGCCACCGTGGATGACTTTACATATGTTCATGGTATGTGGTGTGACTACTCTCTCGAATGATTATACAGTTTTAGATGGATTAAGCAGAATAATTCACCATAACTTGATGATAGAGAAAAGCTTCACTGAGAATTTGTTGACATCTGAACTCATCCTTAAAGAATGTACAAGTTGGACCATGGCAGAGATGTACATGGGCCAGTGTGTACTTTTCTAGAAAGCTTAGTTCTTCTACAGAAACTGAGTAAGCCTCAGCTGTTCCTGAGTTTCTCTCTTGGACCCTGTGGAGTCATTATTGCTCTTAAGTGTATTTTTCTTCCATTGTTCTGGCAAACTTCTCTCCATCCCACAGCTATTTGGAAACTACTGCTGTACCAAGCCTCAATACTAACAGCATTTAATAGCCATCATTAGAAAGCAAACTTCTGCTTACCAGTCAACCTGCTGTGAATAGTAATGGGAGATTTCTTTTTTGGGAGTAGCCCCAATCTCTTAATTGGTTTGAAAAATATTGCTCATTTATTTTATTCTTAAAACATTACCTTTTTGCTGAACTTTAATAAGTTCATTTTTCTTTCACATTCAAATTCAACATAGCTGCAGTCTGTTAAAAAGTTTCCTTCTTGTATGTGCTGTCTGGGTAACCTGTCCACTTTCACCATTGCTTCTGTCAGTAAACGCATGTATAAATATCCATAAAGTACCTTGCATGCCCAGTCGCTTCATGTCCAACTCATTGTGACCCTATAGACTGTAGCCCGCCAGGCTCCTGGCCATGGGATTCTGCAGGCAAGAATAGTGGAGTGGGTTGCTGTGCCCTCCTCCAGGGGATCTTCCCAATCTAGGGATTGAACCCAGGTCTTCTGTGTTTCTAGTACCACAGGTGCCTTTTTAACCACTGAGCCACCCGGGAGGTCCCCTAAAGTACCTTATAGGCATGTAATAAGCATGTCATGTGTCTTATCTCATTTAGGCCTTTCAATAACTTTATGGACTAAATACTATTATTCCCATTTCATAAGTAAGAAAGCCATATTCAAGATAGTGTATGTCCCTTGCCAAAGATTCTAGCTTTAGGAGCTGGCATGAATGAAGTATCCACAGGCCATCCAGAAGCTGACTTGGAGCCTCACCTCTGCTGCTCATTAGCTATGAAACATTGGGACACATTGTGTGGGTTTTCTGAATGGCTTTATCCGGTATAGAGGGTTAATCCTCACTGTACTTCCTGTATATACTGCAAGTATCAAAATTAAAAATGAGAGTTCATGTAATGGCACTTTTAAAGCAGTTGATTGCTGAACAAATGTAAGGTGTTCTTTTCTCATATGTTTTGTGTAGTTAATTTAGAATATTGGAATAAATGAAATTTTTAAATGGCATGCAGCACACACATATATGCTTTGCAATTAGTGTGGCAGAATTTAATTGTCACTCCATTGTTAGGATTTTGATGCCTCCAGCTTGATGAATAGCCATTATCTGTGGGTGTTATCAATTAATCTAGGTAATGAATTCTCTTCATTATCTCGTTCTTCATGTTAATTATACAGGATTTTCTTAAATCTATTTATCAAGTCAGGACAAGTACAATTTTTTTTTGGTGGGGGGGCACATGCCTTTGAATATGGAATATGTACAAACAGGTTAACATGATGGGTTTAAATTTGCATTTCAGAAAAATTCTAGTCAGTAGCATGTAGTGTAAACTTGTATCTCTTTATTGGGAGGGTCTGTTTTTAATTTAAAAAGTCAATCATTATCTAAGATTATTAAGCTACCTATGAATTTTAAGTATTAATATATACTTCTGGCTTACAAAGAAATATTAAGGAGGCATAGAAATTTTGAATTTTTACCTATTAAAACATAATGTCACTAGTTTTAAAAGGTACCATGACAGGTAAAAATTCAAGTATAAACTATAAAGAGAAAAGATATAAGTACATGATTTTTTTAATATAAATTTATTTTAATTAGAGGTTAATTACTTTACAATATTGTATTGGTTTTGCCGTACAAAACATGAATCCGCCACAGGTATACATGTGTTCCCCATCCTGAACCCCCGCCCCTTCCTCCCCGTACCATCCCTCTGGGTCATCCCAGTGTACCAGCCCCAAGCATTCAGTATCACGCATCGAACCTGGACTGGTGATTCTTTTCATATATGATATTATACATGTTTCAATGCCATTCTCCCAGATCATCCCACCCTCTCCCTCTCCCACAAGAAATTAGAAGTCTGTCTTTAGAAATTAGACACTAAGTTGAACCCAAACTAAATAGAAGAAAGAAAACAGAAAATCAAGTTCAAAATAATTAAATTGAACAAATAATTAACAAAATAATTAAATTAAATATGTAAAAGCCAACACAACTGCATAGGGAAATCATAGTCTTTCTAGTTAGCAACAGATGTTGCTAAAATAAGTAGATGCATGTATACCCACATTTAGAAGAATAAATATGAAGCCTTAGTTCACATTATGTACAAAGATTAACTCAAAGTGGCTCACAGAACTAAATATAAGAGATAAAACTAAAACTTTTAGGAGACAACAAAGAAGTGAGTCTTTGCAATCTTTGGCTAGGCAGTAATTCCTCAAATACAACACTAACAGCAAAAGCAACAATGCAGAAAATTGATATATTTCAAAGGACACCATGAAGAAAATTAAAGGACAATCCAAAAATTGGGAGAGAATATTTGTTGATATTTTTATTATAAAATCATATTACTCATAGGGAATTTGTGTCTAGACCATCTAAATAACTCTGACAACTCAGTATTAAAAAGATAATTGAATACATTTCTCCAAGGAAGATGCATGGGTGGCTAATAAACATATGAAAAGATGCTCACCATCACAAGTCATTAGGCAAACAAAAAGGCAAAATCATTATGACATCACATCCACTAGAATGGCTACAATGTCTCTCTACAGAGAGATAGACAAATGTTGGAGAGAATGTCGAGAAATTGAAACCCTCCTATATTCCTAGTGAGAATTTAAAATGGTGTAGCCATGATGAAAATCATGTTGGCAATTCCTCAAATTGTTAAAAATAGAATTACCATATGACCAATTGATTCTACCTGTACCTAACCAAGAAAATGAAAATACATGTTCATATAAATACTTGTATATGAATGTTCATAACAACAGTATTCACGATAGCTCAGAGATATTAAACAACCTGAATCAACTGATGAATGGATAACATTCAAAATATGTAATGTTTTGCAGTAAAACATATTTTGCAATAAAAAGGAATGAATCATTATACACGCTACAACAAGGATGATCCCCTAAAACATTACACTAAGTAAAATAAATCACTCACAGAAGATTACAAAGTGTACCATTTCATTCATACGAGACATCTGAAACAGATAAATTTATAGAGTCAAATTAAATGAGTAGTTATCTAAACTTGGAGATTGGAGGGAGGGCTGGTAAGTGACTGCTGATAGATACAAGTTTCTTTGGGTGTGCTAAAATCCTCTAAAATTATATTGTAATGATGGTGTCATAGCTCTGTAAATATATTAAAAACCACTGAATTACACTTAAATGGGTAGACTTGACGGTATTTGAAATATATCTCAATAGAGTTATCAAGTAAAAAACAAAAAGAAAATTGACAAAGTATAAAATTTGTCCTTTTTTGAAAATATTTATTTGAAAATATTGTTCACAACTTGCAAGAAATATCATGATAGAAAGAGACTAGCCCAAAAGAAAAATAAATATCAGAAAGGAAAAGATGACATCATAGAACCTACAGATGTAATATGACCAATTTTACACTAACAAACTTAAGAATCTATTATCATGTGGATGAAATGATCATATTTCAAGAAAAATATGACTTTTCAGAACTGAAACTGCTACTGCTGCTAAATTGCTTTAGTCATGTCCAACTCTGGGCAACCCCATAGACGGCAGCTCACCCAGCTCCCCCGTCCCTGGGATTCTCCAGGCAAGAACATTGGAGTGGGTTGCCATTTCCTTCTCCAAAGCATGAAAGTGAAAAGTGAGAGTGAAGTCGCTCAGTCCTGTCCAACTCTTAGCGACCCCATGGACTACAGCCCACCAGGCTCTTCTGCCCAGGAGACTTTCCAGGCAAGAGTACTGGAGTGGGGTGCCATTGCCTTTTCCAGAACTGAAACAGAAATTAACTGAAGCAGATCAATTCTGCTTTTCACTTCTCTTAAATTTGTTGAAATTCCTTTTTGTTATTTTGGACTTATTCCTTTTTTTTTTTTTTTAATACATTCCTTCTTCAGGATATCAGGAGGGAAAGGGAATGAATCATTACCCTGAAAGGGAAATAGACATTTGAGTAGAAAGGCAAGTATTTTCATTTTTAAAGAAAAGTAGATGGTTTGAGAGAGATGCTTTTATTCTAATAAAGCATAAGTTGGCTCCTTTTAAAAAGGCAGGTAGATCAATTTTTAATAAAGTTTTAAATATTTTTATAAGAAGCTTTAATCTCTGCTCTGCATTTGCTTGTATGTCCCAAATAAATACATTATAGTAATGCAAAGATTAGCATGCACTGCTCAAGGATTGGGTAAAAGAATTTGTTTTCTTAAATGCCTTTCACTGAGTGTAAATATGTCCCTGTAAAAGAATTAATACAGGTCAGTGGCAGTGGAGCTAATCCTAAAACATTTCGGAAAATATAGTGAATAATGTGGTTCTGGGCTTTGATAAAACACTATACATATGACTGCACTACATTTTGAGTTTATTCTGGCACAGTGAGAGGCAGTAACAACATCAGCAATGATTCATTCAATGAATAGTGCTGCTTTGTCTAATTTCCATAGGTGAAATTATTCAACCCATGAAAAGACAATCCAGATTTGTTTGTAGTCTCATTGTACTATGTGTAGTAACATTTGGTTGGTGTGACAATGTGTCTGTGAAAGTTGACGATTGGTACTGCAATGTGAAAGCTTTTTCATTTTTTATCTTTAAAGAATTACTGGGTCATTAAATTAAATTTTATTCCTGTAGGCTGCATCCTTCACGTAGAAACTGGTTGTGTAAGTTCCCATATCTGCATTTGAGATGTTGGTTTTCTAATATGGGATCACAAAATTGTACTCATGGATTATTCCACCTAATAATTACAACTGACAATTATTATGGTGATATAAAAATAATTTAACAGACCATCAACCAAAAGGTCGTTTTGGCATTTAACTTGAGGGACTAGTTCCATGTGTTGAATAGACATTTATGCTAAATAGTAAAACAAATTAACTCCTTGCTTAATTTAAGAGACTCTATTAAATAACCTCATCCCTTCCTCCAGAAATGTGATTAATAATTAGATAATTATATCTATCTAACATCTAGAGAGATAATTCAGTTCAGTTCAGTTCAGTCGCTCAGTCATGTCCAACTCTTTGCAACCTCATGAATCGCAGCACGCCAGGTCTAGAACATGACTATAGTCATGAAGTCAGTTATTTCAAATACAGATCCAATAAGTATATTTCTCACCTCCAAATTCATTTTAAACACTATTTTAAACTACATTGTATTTGCACTTTAACATTTAGAAGGTACAAATAAAAATCTTAGAAGAGATTACCATTCCTATATAAATGCAATGAACTGAGCTATTTTAGATGCTGATGAATCCCCTTGGGCAAGATATCTAGTCAAAAACCTAAGTTTTTCTATCTGTGTAATGGAAAATACAAAGGCTGTGCAATGGGAAATATAAAGAAGAGTGAAAAAGCTGTTTTAATATTCAACATTCAAAAAACCAAGATCATAGCATCCAGTCCCATCATTCCATGGCAAATAGATAAAGAAACAAAGGAAACAATGACAGAATTTATTTTCCTGGGCTCCAAAATCACTGCAGATGGTGACTGTAGCCTTGAAATTAAAAGACTTTTGCTTCTTGGAAGAAAAGCTATGACCAACCTAGACAGCATATTAAAGAGCAGAGACTTTACTTTAGCAACAAAGCTTCCTCTGGTCAAAGCTATGGTTTTTCCAGTAGTCATGTATGGATGTGAGAGTTGGACTATAAAGAAAGCTGAGCACTGAAGAATTGATGCCTTTGAACTGTGGTATTGGAGAAGACTCTTGAGAGTCCCTTGGACTGTAAGGAGATCAAACCAGTTCATCCTAAAGGAAATCAGTCTTGGATATTCATTGGAAGTACTGATGCTGAAGCTCCAATACTTTGGACACCTGATGCAAAGAACTGACTCATTTGAAAAGACCCTGATACTGGGAAAGATTAAGGGCAGGAGGAGAAGGGGACAACAGAGGATGAGATAGTTGGATGGCATCACTGACTTTGTGGACATGAGTTTGAGTAAGCTCCAGTAGTTGGTGATGGACATGGAAGTCTGGCTTGCTGCAGTTCACATGGTCGCAAAGAGTCGGACACAACTGAGTGACTGAACAGAAATGAAGGCTGTTTTGCTAATTAAAAAATACATATATACAATATAAAATATGTACAAATTTAGAGAATACTATTATATACATCCCTGGAGAAGGGAACAGCTATCCATTCCAGTATTCTGGCCTGGAGAATTCCATGGACATTATAGTCCATGGGGTCTCAAAGAGTTGTACATGACTGAGCCACTTTCACTTTCACAGTATATACATATTACATATGTGTATAAAGTGTGCAACAAATTCAGAGTTGAATGTGAATCTGAATTAAACTTACTTCTAATAAAGTCAATGTTTTTATCTTTTCCTGAGCATATTCTTTGCCGCAAACTGTGTGGTGCTTAATCTTTCATTCGTGTCCTACTCTTTGAGACCCCATGGACTGTAGTGTTCCAGGTTCCTCTGTTCATAGTGTTTCTCCAGGCAAGGATACTTGAGTGGGTTGCCATGCCCTCTTCCAGGGGTTTGTCCCCGCCCAGAGATGGAACCCAGGTCCCCCCACTGCAGGTGGATTCTTTATGGTCTGAGCCACCGGGAAAACCCAAGAATACTGGAGTGTGTACTCTGTCCCTTCGACAGGGAATCTTCCTGACCTAGGAAGTGAACCAGAGTCTCCTGCATTGCAGGCAGATTCTTTACCAGGTGAGCTACAAAAGAAGCCCTCTTTGTAGCACAGGAAAGTGTAATAAGCATGGATTCAAGAGTAAGATTTAGTAGAATAATAAACTTGGACAAGTTACTTCTTTCCTCTTCTGCAGTAAGGTTTAAATGAGTTGTTGATGTGTTGGGTGCTCAGATCCATTCCTGGTACGCAGTATATATTCAAAAAACACTAGTTTTATTGTATTGTTTTCCCACCTTTGTGTTGTCAAGGGAGCAAATACACTTACATGTCCTTGTTTCCTTCTCAAAGAATATGTTTTGACACACAGCTCCTCTTCACTAGGAAGTTTCACTGTCCTCTCAAAGGAAGCCACCTTCATGGGGCCACTGAATTATTACAGCCCTCATACATAAGACTATATGTTGAATATTAGAGCTGAAAAAAGTACACAAAATATTTAGTTAATTTCACTACCTATAGAAAGTTTTCCAGCAGGCAAGTAACTAGATGTGAGCAGAGAAAGGGGAATATGGCCAGGAGGCCAGAAACCACACATCTTGTGAACAGGAGGGGTCCATGGGCAGACAAAGAAAAGCAGGAACCTTCAGACTGATAGGAAACCACCCATTTTGCGGTGATATGGTCTTGGAGCAGAAGAATAAAGGAGGAGAAAGGCTGGAATCTCCACATCTGGATGTAACCTGCTGTTCATTATGCTCTCATTACAAAAAAATTAACCTTTCAGGTAAGTTCCCCTCAGGCACCGAAGCCATGACACTTCTGATCTAAGCTAAAAAAGGACAAAAATCCCTTCTCCTCTTGGGAAAATAGAGCTAGGATGAAAGTCAGAGAATATGACATGCAAGCAGTCTTTTCCAAGTGAATATTCTACCCCTTCATTTGTATGCCCCTCCTAACCAGCCTGCCAAAGAAACCCAGGCCAGCTGCTTACCCATTTGCCCACACCCCCTGTAAGAGCATACTCTACATATATACAATGGAATAGTATTCAGCCACAAAAAAGAACAAATAATGCCATCTGCAAAAGCATAGATAGACCTAGAGATTGTCATACAGCTTGCAGAAAGTAAGACACAGAAAGACAAATATGATATCACTTATATGTGGAATCAATAAAAAAAAGAGGGTACAAATGAACTTATTACAAAACAGAAGTTGAGGGGTGGATATAAAAAGACAAAACAAGCAAACAATCAAAAATTATGGTTACCAGGAGATAAAAGGGAGGAGAGAGAGATTTGGAGATCGGGATTGACATACCCACACTATTATATATAAGGTAGGTAACTAATAAGAACTTGCTGTATAGCACAGGGAAATTTACTGAGTACTCTGGAAAGTCCTACATGGTAAAAGAATCTAAAAGAGAGTGTATATATGTGTATGTATAACTGATTCACATTTCTGTACACCAGAAACTAATACAACATTGAAAATTAACTATACTCCAATAAAATTAAAATTAAAAAATTAATTAATCCTCAGTTTACTTTCTTGACATCTCTCTCATTTCTGAATTATTTCTGTGACAGAAGCCTAACATTCACCAGGAACAAAAATACTGTCTTGTTTTAGGTCAAGTGTATTTCTCTAACTCAATTCCTGAATATGGTTCTGTTTACTAACTATAGAAAATGCATTTTTAAAAGTAAACAAAATACAAGAGTGCAATTTTCACATGATAAATGGCTTATGTAGGGTGCTCTCTCCTCCCTGGAACCATCCTCTTCATATTTCCAACTCTCTGTGGTCTTTGGGGAACTTGAACTCCTACAGCTGGGCCAGTGACACCTAAGGGCTCTTCCAACACCCTATGTTGACTCCCTATCCTATCAAACTTTTAACCTATTCATTTATTTGTTTTGCTCACTAAATTCCTGAGGATGAGGACTATCTTTTTTCCAATACTATATATTTATTTCATAGAGCAGTGCTTCACACACAGCTGACTTTCAATAGAGAATAGTTAAATGAATAATTGAGGATACATTGTAAACTGCTTGATAATTGTAATTCACATAGTTCTGAATCACTCACTCCCTAGTGATTTATCCTTACTTCATTCCATGATAGCAGAAAGTTCTGGAGTCCCAAACTGTAACTCAACAATATACAGCCCTGGATGCGAAACAATTCATTCATCAGGCAGTGCAAATAACACAGTGATGAATTAGTAGAGCAGTTGCTCTAGGTTAGCATCATATATCACGTGATGTAACTGTCAAACATTTATACAAAGAAAATGTGCCCTATGAAGTAGCATAGAACTCAGGATTCCTGTTCAAGCACTTTTCTAATCTTTCTGGACCTAGTTTCGCTGTCTGTGTCTTGAGAAAAACATACCTGCTTTCAGGGTTACCAGGACATCAAAATTCATCAGCACAGAACAGGAATTAAAAATGTTCTTACCATATTATTCATAATTTTGTTTTGAGATATAAATGCTTCTGTGAGCTCTATTCTATTTGTCTCTTGATTAGGGAGATTATTGCTCAGATTCTTCAGGACCACTGACATTTTCCATTTATTTCCAGGTACAATTTTCATTCTGAGGCAAAAACAAGCTGATTTGACAAATAGGACATTGATTTGTTCTGCCTGTCTCCTTTCTATAAAACATGACAACACTCCACAAAAACAAACACAAAGAAGACACTGGGTCACTTGTGTGTGGAGAGAAAGAAGTCACCCCAATTCCACACATGTCCATCTGGGTACACATAATGATCATTGGGTGTCATATAATTAAATTGGGATATTGGGAAATCAGTGTATTCCAAATAGTAGTAATTGTAGAATTAAACAACTATTGAGAATTAAATGTCTTTTTGAGGTGCTCACAATTTAATTTATATCTAAACGAAATGGATAGACATGACATATTTTGATAAAGAACAGTTCTGAACATGATCTCGTGACTAATTCTGTAGACAAAAAGATTTCTTCCTCTGAGAAGCATTTTTTTTTTTATCAATCATTACTATTGTGAATAATGATGTTTTGACATTGTTCAGTAGCTATACAATTAAAGTTAATGCATGAATTTAAACTGCATGGTGAATGTAACCTTTCTTCATGATGTGACATTTAAAGCACCAGTCTTCCCCTTTGCATTTTTCAATTCAGTCTGTTTCCATAACAACCACTGGGATATATTTTTAATGATTTAGATACTTACAAAAATCAAAGCTCTTGAAAGTCATGATGTCTTTTATTTCATTTCCCTCCTTTTTTTATAGTTATTCTAAGAAATAATTTTCCTTTTCATTTACTATTTACTACTGCCTTTGGCAGTGCTTAGTAAAGTCTCTGTAATAGTGATTAAAAGCAATAACTGATAAATGATCAAATGTGAAAGAATCAAAAAGAGGAAGAAAATGAAGTTAAAAAAAGGCACTCCTGAAAACTCTATCTGCCCTGACATTTATTTTCCAAATGCATAAAGGCCATCACACAATAAGCAGCTAGCACACTTGCTCAGGTATGGAAAGAAATAAGGGTGAGCCTATGGAAAATAAAGGGAGTCCCTGGTAGCTCAGACAGTAAAGAGTCTGCCCACAATGTGGGAAACCTGGGTTCGATCCCTGTGTTGGGAAGATTCTCTGGAGAAAGAAATGGCAACCCACTCCAGTATTC
>SJYX01006102.1:0-12865 GCA_006410675.1 Oreotragus oreotragus | reverse complement strand
CCCCCCCCCCCAACACCTTGATGTTCATCTACAACAGGCTCCTTTCTGTTTTTCCCAGACAAAACTCTATAAACAACTCTTACCCCCAACTAGGAACTATACCTCCACACCTCTGTAATCACACTTCACATCTCTCCTTCCCATCAGGCCAATCTGTCTACCATGTCTCAGGAACTTCAGGACATTCTCTTACTTTCTTAGGGAGACTCCCTTCTGCATATGGCATAAATAATCCTCTTGTAGAGGCTACACTGGCAAGCTCACTGTCAGTTTCAGAGACTACTAGCATGTTCCCAGAAAGACTCCTATTTGCCATCAATTTCAGCTGTTGTCTTCTTACTCCTGGAATATTTTTCTTATGTGAAACCACTACCCATTTATGTCTTCCCACTAACTGGACAGGAACACGTACCCTGGTATATCTGGCCCCAGATATTTCTATTGCTCCTAACATTCAGACTCTCCCTATCCCACTAACTCATAACCGACCCAGATGGACAATTCAATTGTATTAATCAGCTCAGGAATAGTGGCTGGGATTAGGACAGGGACTGCAGGACACACAATCTCTTTAAATTATTACCAAAGCCTTTCTAAAGACCTCAGTGAGAGCCTAGAAGAAATAGCTACCCGCCTTACTGCTATCCAAAACCAGGTGGATTCCCTAGCAGCCATGGTCCTCCAAAACAGAAGAGGATTAGACCTCCTCATGGCAGAAAAAGGGGGCCTATGTCTATTTTTGGAGGAAGCCTGATGCTTCTATGCCAATAAATTCGGTGTTATAAAGGAGTAGCAAGAAATCGAAAACAGAGCCTTGAGAATATGTCAGCACTGCAGTAATTCATGGGAAAACTGGCTAAGCAATTGGATTTGGATGCCTTGGGTCCTACCTTTTCTAGGCCCTCTCTTACTTATGTTTTTCTAACTTTCGGCCCATGTTTAACGGGTCTTTTTTCAAAATCTCTTTAGGACCACTTACAAGACTTCACCAACTGAACTATCCATGTTCAGTTCACTCAGTCGTGTCTGACTCTTTGCAACCCCATGGACTGTGGCACGCCAGGTTTCCCTGTCCATGACCAACTCCTGGAGCTTGCTCAAACTCATGTCCATCAAGTCAGTGATGCCATGCTACCATCTCATCCTCCGTCATCCCCTCCTCTTCCCACCTTTAATCTTTCCCAGCATCAGGGTCTCTTCCAATGAGTCGGTTCTTCACATCAGGTGGCCAAAGAATTGGAGTTTCAGCCTCAGCATCAGTCCTTCCAATGAATATTCAGGACTGATTTCCTTTAGGATGNAAGTCAGTGATGCCATGCTACCATCTCATCCTCCGTCATCCCCTCCTCTTCCCACCTTTAATCTTTCCCAGCATCAGGGTCTCTTCCAATGAGTCGGTTCTTCACATCAGGTGGCCAAAGAATTGGAGTTTCAGCCTCAGCATCAGTCCTTCCAATGAATATTCAGGACTGATTTCCTTTAGGATGGACTGGTTGGATCTCCTTGCTGTCCAAGGGACTCTCAAGAGTCTTCTCCAAAATCACAGTTCAAAAGCATCAATTCTTTGGCACTCAGTTTTCTTTATCCATGAGCTACTTCTAACTCACTCAAATTATCAAAAACTTCGACCCCCACGAATCCCCTTTACCCACATTCCAGCCTTTTCTTATCTCACCCCAGTCCCACAGGAAGCAGTTAAGAAGATTGATCTTTGGCCCTTATCTGAAATAAAAAAGGCTGGAATGATAGGGGCCACATGGGGGCTCATTGTTAAAATTGTTCATTATTTTGACCTTACAAATAAAGAATAAAATCACAGTGACCCTTGAGACTGACCAAATTGCGCAACTGACATTCTCTTTTTTCGCGTTGGCGCCTACCTTCTCAAGGCTATGAGACCACAGGATTCCAGACCTCTGGCTAAGTGACTGCAGGACTCAGCTACAGGCTAAAAATTAATCGTCCCTTCAGAGAATTTTTCATTGGCAGGGTACAAGAAAGACCTCGTCAGAAAGGGAGGACACTGGTTCTCCTTAAGGGCCAGTAACCCTCTCGTTTTCCCTCTAATAAATTTCCTCTTCTTGCCTCACTGCCTGGCTCACTCTCTTTTCTCTCCATGCTTGCCATACAATCTACTGCAGCAAAACAGGCCAGCTCAAAAAATGCCACTCAGGAGTCTCTGACTCAGATGGATGGGATGGTCCATTATGGCTTCACTCACCTGCCTGGCATGCACTGCTGCCTGTCAGCTAGGTCTCTCTCTCCTCAACTTGGTCCGTCATCCACAAGGAATTTCACCTGACCCCTTCACATGACCATTTTTGGGCTCCAAGAAGGGAGAAGAAACTACAAAGCCTCCAGAGTTCTTGGGTCCAGAGAGCACACACTGCATTTCTGCTACATTGTATTGGTCAAAGCAAGTCAGGCTGGCCCAAGAGCTGGGGAAATACACTCCACTTCAGGATGCAATGAGTGGCAACGTCATGCTAAACAGAGTGGGACCCCTATGAACAACTTTGCAAACAATCAACTGCAGAGTGAGAGGTCACTTATCTCAGTGTGGTCTTCCTGTCTACTTCCTCCATCCAAGGGGCCAAGTAAGATGATCTGATCCCAGGCTCCTTCCTCCCTCCCATGTCCCTCTGGCACTCTCCTGCAGGAAAACCCTCTTACAGCCCCACTGTTGGGAGAATTGAGGGTTTCTCCTCCTCCTACGGGAGCACCAGTATAATGAAGAGAGCCCACCTATTTAGAAAGTCTGGAGACCTGAGATTTCAGGGGTAAATGACAGGTGCATCCTCTACTACTTAAAGAAGCCAGCTTTGCGGGTGGAAAACGTATTCAATGGGGGGGAAAAAAGATATTTGCATAGTCTTTTTTGTTCTCTGGAGCATAGCCTCCTTAGGGACCTCAGGGAGGAAGGAATTGTCCAATTATGAATGAAGGCAGAATTCTAGTTTTGCCAGTCTCCTTGGCTGTAATGCCATCTAATGGAAACCAGGTCTCATCCTTACTCTTCATAAATAGAATGAGGCCTCCTTTGTGAAGACCACCCTAAGCATCTCCCCTCTCACTAAAGCCTACACCCTACCTGCTCCCTGCCTGCTCCCTTGGACCTTGTGCACATCTTATACTCCAATGTACTTCTTTCTTTTACATGACTATCTCCCCCCAGTAGACTGCAAGGCCCCCCAGATGGGGCTACACTGTGACTGGCACAGGTAGCAGCTCTAACATCTCTGTGAAATATTAACAGAATTGAATTGAATTGATTGTAGTCGTGGATAAAATTTCCAGATTTTCAGGGCTTCACTGGTGACTCAGTGGTAAAGAATCCTCCAGCCAATGCAGGAAGCATGAGTTCGACCCCTGGTCCGGGAAGATCCCACCTGCTGTAGAACAAGCCCGTATGCCGCAACTATTGAGCCTGTGCTCTAGAGCCTGGAAGCCGCAACAAGAGAAGGCACCACAATGAGAAGCACACACACTACAACTAGAGAAAAGCCTGCTGCTGCTGCTGCTGCTGCTAAGTTGCTTCAGTCGTGTCCGACTCTGTGCGACCCCATAGACAGCAGCCCACCAGGCTCCCCCATCCCTGGGATTCTCCAGGCAAGAACGCTGGAGTGGGTTGCCATTTCCTTCTCCAGAGAAAAGCCTACTCAGCAATAAAGAGCTGGCACAGCCAAAAATAAATAAAATTAGGTTTTAAAAACTCTAAATGTTCAAAACTACAAACAGATATGCTAGTGCAGCTTAGAGCATCTCCACAGGTGAAGGGAATTTGGGCAATATCTCTGGTGCTGCATAAACTACCCAAGATAAGAAGACTTTCTGGGATGTTCCACAGAGACTACAATTCCCCCTCACCTTTCATTTTACTAGAACAAGTTTCTCAGAGAGCCAGAGAATGTGAATGGATGAATGCGAGTGTTTGTGTATAAGAAAATGGATAAACTTTGTGATTAATAAACTCTTAAGGGATTTCCCTGGCAGTCTAGTGCTTAGGACTCTATGCTTCCACTGCAGGGGGCCTGGGTTCAATCCCTGGTCAGGGAACTAAGATCCCACATGCCGCATGGCTTGGCCAAATAAATAAATAAAGCCTTAAAATAAGCCAGA
This sequence comes from Oreotragus oreotragus, assembly GCA_006410675.1. Lineage (NCBI taxonomy): Eukaryota > Metazoa > Chordata > Mammalia > Artiodactyla > Bovidae > Oreotragus > Oreotragus oreotragus. Next base: position 8,746 of record SJYX01006102.1, on the reverse strand, counting down.
TGTCAATGTCCATTAGTGATTTGTCTTAGAAATGTTCCTTTCTGACATCTGAGTTATAAGAGATGTGTTATTTAACTGTGCAAAGGGCATTCCCTGAATAATTTAGATTTTAAAGGTTCATATACTTAAAATTGAAAGAGAAGAATGTAGCTGTTGAGAATTGCCAGGAACAGAATAGATTCATGAATATCAGCACCAAAAACTCAAGTTTGCAATGACTAAGGCATGAGAAAAAGGGCAAGAAAAAGGCAAGCCACATCCTTAGCATAGAATTGAAACGAGTAAGGAAAATCTCTCAGTTCTTACATTAGTTGCAGCTTTTCCATCATAAAAACCACCATCAAATTGAAAAGAGTCAAACAAACTTCATTTAAAGGGAACTGAAGACCAGATAAGAAGTAAGAATAACTGTAAATGGATGTGTGTCTCCAGGCCATAAATAATTGAATGCAGTACAGGGGAGAATGTGGATAAACACTTATTAGGCATGTCCTTCATTCTAGGATCTCATCACTCTAAATGTGGTTCATGGACCAATAGCATCAATACCACCTGGAAGCTTTTTAGAAACAGAATTCTGGGCCCCATCTCAGACCTGCTGTATCAGAATCTGCATTTCAACATGACTTTCAGGTGATTTTGCATGTACATTAGATTTTAAAATACTAGTTGAGAAACCATGTTGGGAGATTTATATATACCATCTCATTTAAAACTTTATAAAAAAAAAACCCTGAGGCAGATTTTAATTCCCTTTATTATAGATAAGGAAATTCAAGCTCAAATGAAATAAGTAATTTGCTTTAGTGTCAGAGTCAGTAAATAATGAGACTAGGATTCAAACCCTTGTGGAGTCTGGCATTTCCAAATTTCATGTTACAACCAGGACTTTGTAACATAATGCTTTCCACCAAAATTAAGACATAGATATAGACATGTAACACTCCCACCTTCAGTTACAGTTACTCCTGGAAAACATGAAGAAAAGTCCAAATGTGCCCCAAGATGCACTTTTAGGATTTTCAAGAAGAAAAATGAAGATTAGTTCCTAAAATCCTGCAGAATGAAAAGTGCAATATCCATTAAGAAAGGGCTGAGAAGAATTATAAAACATTTCTAAGTTCATTCAAAGCTTACTGATCATGTGCACACCAGGCACAAATCTAGGTACTTGGGCTACATTAGTGAACAAAATAGGTGAATAGTCCCGTCCTCACTGAGGTCACACTCTATCGGGTTGTCGTCGGAGGGGGAAGGGCAATAGACAATGAATAAGCAAATTAAAGCATAAAGCATTAAAGGGAGAAGTCTATGGCAGGTGGGGGCAAAGGGAACTGAAGCACAGGAAACAAGGGAGTGGGCAGTTTGCAATAGGAAATAGGACAGAAAAGGGTGGGCATCATTGAAAGGGTGAGATTAAGGGAAAGTGAGGGTAGAAACCAAGGAGACCCCTGGGAAAGAACATAGCTTCAGGCAGAGACAGCTTGAATAAGGACCCTCGGGGGATGGCATGTTCCAGAGACTGCAAGGCAGCCAGTGTAGAAGGAGCAGGGGCCTGGCGAGGGGGACACAGGAAGAGAAAAGGTCAGGCAGGTAATGGGATAGATCACGTAGGGCTTAGGGGCCATGCTGAGCACTTTGTATTGCATTCTGTGTAAAATGCAGAGCCACTGACAGGTTTTCAGCAGAGGAAATGACATGATCTACCTTCATTTTTAAAAAGTTAATAACTGGAAATTAGTGCCTTTTGACCCCATTATATACATCAATTACACCTCAATAAAAAATTTTACATTAGAATGAGCTGTAATATAAAAGAAATTAATTTTAAAAATTAAGTTAATTGTAGCAGCCAGGTTGAAACTATTCTGTATGGAGCATAAACAGAAGCAAGAGGACATAAGTTATAGAGAGAAGAGTCACATTTTGGGGGGCTTCCCTGGTGGCTCAGCTGGTAAAGAATCCGCCTGCAATGTGGGAGACCTGGGTTCGGTTCTTGGGTTGGGAAGATCCCCTGGAGGAGGGCATGGCAACCCACTCCAGTATTCTTGCCTGGAGAATCCCCATGGACACAGGAGCCTGGTGGGCTACAGTCCATGGGGTTGCAAAGAGTGGGACACAACTGAGCGACTAAGCACAGCTAAGCACAGCACAGGTTTGAAAGGTAAAAGTTTCAGATCTTTTCCCTTGTTTCATCACATCAGAACAAATGCACCGAATGACTTGTGTTTAGGAATCACACTGTATGAAAAACTTAAAGAACCATTCTTTGAGAGATTTGACTGTTTCATTACAACTCCAAAGGACCCATTGTTGATGTTGAGTCACTAAGTCACATGCCACTCTCTGCAAACCCCTGGACTGCAGCCCACCAGGCTCCTCTGTCCATGGGATTCTCCAGGCAAAAATACTGGAATGGGTTGCCATGCCCTCCTCCAGGGGGTCTTCCTGACCTAGAGATTGAACCCACATCTCCTGGACTGGCAGGCAGATTCTTTACTGCTGAGCTACCAGGGAAGCNAGAAGCCAGCTTTGCGGGTGGAAAACGTATTCAATGGGGGGGAAAAAAGATATTTGCATAGTCTTTTTTGTTCTCTGGAGCATAGCCTCCTTAGGGACCTCAGGGAGGAAGGAATTGTCCAATTATGAATGAAGGCAGAATTCTAGTTTTGCCAGTCTCCTTGGCTGTAATGCCATCTAATGGAAACCAGGTCTCATCCTTACTCTTCATAAATAGAATGAGGCCTCCTTTGTGAAGACCACCCTAAGCATCTCCCCTCTCACTAAAGCCTACACCCTACCTGCTCCCTGCCTGCTCCCTTGGACCTTGTGCACATCTTATACTCCAATGTACTTCTTTCTTTTACATGACTATCTCCCCCCAGTAGACTGCAAGGCCCCCCAGATGGGGCTACACTGTGACTGGCACAGGTAGCAGCTCTAACATCTCTGTGAAATATTAACAGAATTGAATTGAATTGATTGTAGTCGTGGATAAAATTTCCAGATTTTCAGGGCTTCACTGGTGACTCAGTGGTAAAGAATCCTCCAGCCAATGCAGGAAGCATGAGTTCGACCCCTGGTCCGGGAAGATCCCACCTGCTGTAGAACAAGCCCGTATGCCGCAACTATTGAGCCTGTGCTCTAGAGCCTGGAAGCCGCAACAAGAGAAGGCACCACAATGAGAAGCACACACACTACAACTAGAGAAAAGCCTGCTGCTGCTGCTGCTGCTGCTAAGTTGCTTCAGTCGTGTCCGACTCTGTGCGACCCCATAGACAGCAGCCCACCAGGCTCCCCCATCCCTGGGATTCTCCAGGCAAGAACGCTGGAGTGGGTTGCCATTTCCTTCTCCAGAGAAAAGCCTACTCAGCAATAAAGAGCTGGCACAGCCAAAAATAAATAAAATTAGGTTTTAAAAACTCTAAATGTTCAAAACTACAAACAGATATGCTAGTGCAGCTTAGAGCATCTCCACAGGTGAAGGGAATTTGGGCAATATCTCTGGTGCTGCATAAACTACCCAAGATAAGAAGACTTTCTGGGATGTTCCACAGAGACTACAATTCCCCCTCACCTTTCATTTTACTAGAACAAGTTTCTCAGAGAGCCAGAGAATGTGAATGGATGAATGCGAGTGTTTGTGTATAAGAAAATGGATAAACTTTGTGATTAATAAACTCTTAAGGGATTTCCCTGGCAGTCTAGTGCTTAGGACTCTATGCTTCCACTGCAGGGGGCCTGGGTTCAATCCCTGGTCAGGGAACTAAGATCCCACATGCCGCATGGCTTGGCCAAATAAATAAATAAAGCCTTAAAATAAGCCAGATGTCAATGTCCATTAGTGATTTGTCTTAGAAATGTTCCTTTCTGACATCTGAGTTATAAGAGATGTGTTATTTAACTGTGCAAAGGGCATTCCCTGAATAATTTAGATTTTAAAGGTTCATATACTTAAAATTGAAAGAGAAGAATGTAGCTGTTGAGAATTGCCAGGAACAGAATAGATTCATGAATATCAGCACCAAAAACTCAAGTTTGCAATGACTAAGGCATGAGAAAAAGGGCAAGAAAAAGGCAAGCCACATCCTTAGCATAGAATTGAAACGAGTAAGGAAAATCTCTCAGTTCTTACATTAGTTGCAGCTTTTCCATCATAAAAACCACCATCAAATTGAAAAGAGTCAAACAAACTTCATTTAAAGGGAACTGAAGACCAGATAAGAAGTAAGAATAACTGTAAATGGATGTGTGTCTCCAGGCCATAAATAATTGAATGCAGTACAGGGGAGAATGTGGATAAACACTTATTAGGCATGTCCTTCATTCTAGGATCTCATCACTCTAAATGTGGTTCATGGACCAATAGCATCAATACCACCTGGAAGCTTTTTAGAAACAGAATTCTGGGCCCCATCTCAGACCTGCTGTATCAGAATCTGCATTTCAACATGACTTTCAGGTGATTTTGCATGTACATTAGATTTTAAAATACTAGTTGAGAAACCATGTTGGGAGATTTATATATACCATCTCATTTAAAACTTTATAAAAAAAAAACCCTGAGGCAGATTTTAATTCCCTTTATTATAGATAAGGAAATTCAAGCTCAAATGAAATAAGTAATTTGCTTTAGTGTCAGAGTCAGTAAATAATGAGACTAGGATTCAAACCCTTGTGGAGTCTGGCATTTCCAAATTTCATGTTACAACCAGGACTTTGTAACATAATGCTTTCCACCAAAATTAAGACATAGATATAGACATGTAACACTCCCACCTTCAGTTACAGTTACTCCTGGAAAACATGAAGAAAAGTCCAAATGTGCCCCAAGATGCACTTTTAGGATTTTCAAGAAGAAAAATGAAGATTAGTTCCTAAAATCCTGCAGAATGAAAAGTGCAATATCCATTAAGAAAGGGCTGAGAAGAATTATAAAACATTTCTAAGTTCATTCAAAGCTTACTGATCATGTGCACACCAGGCACAAATCTAGGTACTTGGGCTACATTAGTGAACAAAATAGGTGAATAGTCCCGTCCTCACTGAGGTCACACTCTATCGGGTTGTCGTCGGAGGGGGAAGGGCAATAGACAATGAATAAGCAAATTAAAGCATAAAGCATTAAAGGGAGAAGTCTATGGCAGGTGGGGGCAAAGGGAACTGAAGCACAGGAAACAAGGGAGTGGGCAGTTTGCAATAGGAAATAGGACAGAAAAGGGTGGGCATCATTGAAAGGGTGAGATTAAGGGAAAGTGAGGGTAGAAACCAAGGAGACCCCTGGGAAAGAACATAGCTTCAGGCAGAGACAGCTTGAATAAGGACCCTCGGGGGATGGCATGTTCCAGAGACTGCAAGGCAGCCAGTGTAGAAGGAGCAGGGGCCTGGCGAGGGGGACACAGGAAGAGAAAAGGTCAGGCAGGTAATGGGATAGATCACGTAGGGCTTAGGGGCCATGCTGAGCACTTTGTATTGCATTCTGTGTAAAATGCAGAGCCACTGACAGGTTTTCAGCAGAGGAAATGACATGATCTACCTTCATTTTTAAAAAGTTAATAACTGGAAATTAGTGCCTTTTGACCCCATTATATACATCAATTACACCTCAATAAAAAATTTTACATTAGAATGAGCTGTAATATAAAAGAAATTAATTTTAAAAATTAAGTTAATTGTAGCAGCCAGGTTGAAACTATTCTGTATGGAGCATAAACAGAAGCAAGAGGACATAAGTTATAGAGAGAAGAGTCACATTTTGGGGGGCTTCCCTGGTGGCTCAGCTGGTAAAGAATCCGCCTGCAATGTGGGAGACCTGGGTTCGGTTCTTGGGTTGGGAAGATCCCCTGGAGGAGGGCATGGCAACCCACTCCAGTATTCTTGCCTGGAGAATCCCCATGGACACAGGAGCCTGGTGGGCTACAGTCCATGGGGTTGCAAAGAGTGGGACACAACTGAGCGACTAAGCACAGCTAAGCACAGCACAGGTTTGAAAGGTAAAAGTTTCAGATCTTTTCCCTTGTTTCATCACATCAGAACAAATGCACCGAATGACTTGTGTTTAGGAATCACACTGTATGAAAAACTTAAAGAACCATTCTTTGAGAGATTTGACTGTTTCATTACAACTCCAAAGGACCCATTGTTGATGTTGAGTCACTAAGTCACATGCCACTCTCTGCAAACCCCTGGACTGCAGCCCACCAGGCTCCTCTGTCCATGGGATTCTCCAGGCAAAAATACTGGAATGGGTTGCCATGCCCTCCTCCAGGGGGTCTTCCTGACCTAGAGATTGAACCCACATCTCCTGGACTGGCAGGCAGATTCTTTACTGCTGAGCTACCAGGGAAGCCTGGTAAAGGACCCATAGAAGAAGCTATAGGATGAGAGAGCTCAGTTCAGCATATGGCAGGACTTCGTGCAGTAAAAGTTTCCTGTCACTGAGAATCTTGTGGACTTAACTCTGTGACAGAGGCTGCTTTATTTATTTATTTATTTATTTTTGGCCATGCCGGGTGGCATGCAAGGATTTTACTTCCCTGACCAGAGGTCAAACCCCCATCTCCTGATTCGCAAGGTGAATTCTTAACCATGGACTGCCAGGGCAAGTCCCAGAGGCTGCTTTAAAAAGGGAATTCAGACACGAGTTATACGAGATGCCCTTTTAGTTTTCTTCCAACCTTCCAAGTGCACCATCCTAATCCACAGCTAACCGAGTTCATTTCCAGAGTTCTAACGAGGGCAGGGACACAGGCGATTTCTCACAGAACACTGTGCAGTAGTTTCAGGGGATTATTTGAAAGCCATCTCCTCCTTAGAAAATGTACCTTCGCTTCTAGTCCCATGGTAACAAGCTTCTCCCAGGACAACCATTCAAGATAAATAGAAGGAGACAGAGATCCAAGATCAAAGAGAGAGAGCTCACAGTCCCTGATGCCCTTTTGTGTGAGAAGTCATTATCTCTGTGCCTCTCCCCTTTGTACTTTTCTTCTCACTCCATCTTGGTTTTCTTGACAAGTATTATAATATCCTCATGGCTCAGAGGGAAGAAATCGGGCTTATGGGTATATTAGATGGGCTCACAGCTGAATTAATGGGTAGTTGATTAATGGGTCCTGGCCACATAGAGTCCCCAGTGGCATGCCTATGGTTCCTAGATCTGATCAGATCTTTCACAATGGTAGAAGTACATACATAGGACATTCCAACCTTTGCTTGCTGCGAGCGACAAAACTGTTCTTCCTCGGCATATAAGTGTAAATAGGAGCCCTAACTAACAGATTCAAACTGCCCTCTGAACAAGTGAAACATATCCTCTGCTTTCCTCTGTAGCATGATAGTCATTCATCCAAGAGAGGGGCTTTGGGAACCAGCGTGACAGCTATTTCTCAGTTTCAGAATCCACGATTCTCAGGGGATATCCATTTCTCCCTGAGATCTGTCACCATCCCATTCGGGTAATAGTTCTTAGCACTCTACATCCATAAACCAAATGATATAATTAACCCTATATATAAGTGTGGGCTTCCCAGGTGGCTCAGCAGTAAAGAATCTGCCTGCAATGCAGGAGACATGGGTTCAATCCCTGGGTCAGGAAGATCCCCTGGAGGAGGAAATGGCACCCTACTCCAGTATTCTTGCCTGGAGAATCCCATGGACAGAGGAGCCTGGTGGGCTGCAGTCTATGGGGTTGCAAAGAGTTGAACATGATTGAGCAACCGTAGCAAATACACAAGGGTGAATAAAAGCCAGAACAGTATTAACCTAGCAATAACTAATAATACTAAAATCCAAATATTCCAACTAGTTAAGTGGGAAAAATAATTCCAGGCCTTCATATCTCCAAAGCTCATTCACTGGTCCTCATGCCTGCAACCAGCATCACAGGTGGGAGTGAAGGGGAGTGTTTTAAAGGAAGGGGATTCAACTCAACCAAGAGGCCTGAGAATGTGGTAGCATGTTTGCTCCTTTCTGTGGAGACGCTGCTACCCCACTGCAGTCTGAGATTCTGTTTCAGCTTCCCGTTACACTGGCAGCTTCTCTCTCCTGCTTTTTCACTTTTGCCAAATCAAGTACAGAACCATCCAGCTAAGCTCCTTCCATATCCCTAAGCCATAGAAAACTGTGAGATAACAAATGTATTTTTTTGGTTTGTTTGTTTGAAGCTGCTAAATTTGTGGGTAATTTGTTATATAACAAAATGTAACTATTGGATTAGGGTTTCAGATGGCCCAATTTGGTCAGAGTTGAAGGAATCACTTCAGATAATAAAGCATTAGGGGGACTCCCCTGGTGGTCCAGTGGCTAAAACTTCAGGCTCCCAATGCAGGGCGTCTGGGTTCAAGCCCTGATCAGGGAACTAGATTCCACAGTGAAAGTGAAAGTCACTCAGTCGTGAGCAGCTCCCTTTCTGTGATCTATTTAAAGTCTGCCCTCCCTGGAACCGCTGCCAAGGCCGGGGAGCCCCGCCAGTGGGCTGGGCCGTCCATTCCACCCTTCTTCCCTCTGCGGACTCTGCCTCTCCATGGGCAGCAGTGTCCTTGGGCCCAGTTTCGCTGGCCTCACCGCCGACCCGACCCGGTCGAGTGACTTTGCAACCCCATGAACTATACAAGCCAGGGAAAACTCTAGGCCAGAATACTGGAGTGGGTAGCCTTTCCCTTCTCTGGGGGATCTTCCCAACCCAGGTCTCCCACATTGCAGGCAGATTTTTTACCAGCTGAGCCACAAGGGAAGCCCAAGAATACTG
>SJYX01006101.1:73437-87807 GCA_006410675.1 Oreotragus oreotragus | reverse complement strand
TTTTTTTTTTTTTCTATTTATTTTCACTTTATTTTACTTTACAATACTGCATTGGTTTTGGCATACATTGACATGAATCCGCCACGGAAAGATGGTAATGAGGACCCTGTATGCAAGACAGCAAAAGAGACATAGATGTGTAGAGCGGACTTTTGGACTCTGAGGGAGAGGGAGAGGGTGGGATGATTTGGGAGAATAGCATTGAAATGTGTATACTACCATGTAAGAAATGAATCGCCAGTCTATGTTCGATGCGGGATGCTTGGGGCTGGTGTCTGGGGAGTTCATGTACCTCCTCTCATTTTTATTATTTCTTAGAAATTACGTTATGTAGGCTGCTTTCCTCCCTCTGCCCCTTTGCAGCCCTTTCGTCTGAAGGCTGGAACCCTGGTGCCCTGACCAGATCCGCCAGTTGAAGGGTGGGTCCTGACCCCCGTGGGCCAGTCAGTGTCCATTCCTTGGCCCTGTGGTTGGGGAACAGGAGCCAAACAGCCTGAGCTGCTGGAGTCAAGGTTTCTGTCATTTGTAACCAAGGGAGTGCCGCCTGATAGAATGGCCAGGGTGCCAGGCTCTTGCTTTTAAAACTGCAGCTCCCTGGTGGAGCATAGTTGTTGAGGCGGGGCTGAACAGGGCTCTGGTCCTGAGCCCTCTGCCCCTGCCTGGGGCTTCTGCCTCCTTCCGAAAGCCACATTGCACCAGTGCAGGGCAGAAAAGAGTGGAGACACAGCCCTTGCAGAAGGTGCCCGAATAAGGAAGAAGAGGCCTTGGACCTCAGAGGTTTTCTCTCTTCTTGGGTTATATTCGGGCTTCCCTGATAGCTCAGTTGGTAAAAAAATCTGCCTGCAATGCAGGAGACCCTGGTTCAATTCCTGGATCGGGACTATCCGCTGGAGAAGGGATAGGCCACCCTCTCCAGTATTCCTGGGCTTCCCTTGTGGCTCAGCTGGTGACGAATCTGCCTGCAATGAGGAAGACCTCGGTTTGATCCCTGGGTTGGGAAGATCCCCTGGAGAAAGGAAAGGCTACCCACTCCAGTATTCTGGTCTGGAGAATTCCATGGACTGTATAGTCCATCGGGTTGCAAAGAGTCGGACACCACCGAGAGGCTTTCACTTTGGGTTATGTTCTCTTTAAGGATCTACTGACCAAGAGAAAATAGTTGCCCGTGAGTTTTATGTGAAGTGTGTAAGCTATAAGCAATACATTTAGTTTACCATAAAGAGAGGATTTATTGTAAAGATAAAGGCTCAGTGCAGAGCACTTTACATTGATTGTGTCATTTAATTCTCACAACTACAGTCACCTCCACTTACGAATAAGGAAACCAAGGTCCAGAAAGGATGAGGAGAGTATGCCAAGGGTATGCAGCTTGTCAGAGAAACCCTTTTTAAAGGGGCTACTCTCCATCTTGCCTGTAGGTGCAAATATCCATCAGTTGGTGAAAGTGAAATGAAAGTCACTTAGTCGTGTCTGACTCTTTGTGACCCCATGATCTATACAGTCCATGGAATTCTCCAGGCCAGAGTAACAGGTAAGCAAAGCATGGGCAACATACACACAAGGAATACACACACACAAGGGGCTTTTGCTCAGCTATAGAAAGGAATATGGGTACACGGATGCATGGTAACAACTTTACACTCAGTCAGAGAGGCCAGACCCAAAGGCTGTATACTGTGTGATTCCATTCATGTGAAGTTTCCAGAATGGGCAGATCTCTAGGGATCCAGTGTAGATGGCTGGTTGCAGAGGTTGGAGGAGGGGGAAGTGAAGCTACAGACGTGTCACCGTCTGCACCTTTGTTCACCTTTGAGGTTGTCTTCTGGAACTCCTTTCTAACTAGGTGGACTATTGCATGTAGCGTCTTAGCTTCCCCACATCCCATCAGTCCTAAGCTCTGATGACTCCATTTCCTTTGATTAATGGCTTTTGGGAAGGATTTTGCTCCTGTCAGATGCTGACAAATTGTGGGATGGACCGAGGCCACAAAATCTGTTTCCTCTTGTGGCATCAGTGAGGTTTGAACCCAGGTCTCTAGAGATGAAAAATTACTTCTTTAACTCACTACCTCAGGAGCCTCCTCTTAATCTAATTCCGCTGGGGCCTGATGTGCCCTGGCCACACAGCCCTTGTGGCGATTGACTATCCATCAAAATGCCCACAAATGGAGAGAGCTGCTCTGTGCTGCTGAAAAGACTCAGCTGGCTCAGCTGTGTCCTGTCAATAAGCCATGTGATCAATGAAGAAAGGGCCATAAAGCATCCTTTTGAAACCTTGAAAGGAATGGGACATTTACAATAGTGAAATGGGATGTTGGGTATCAAAGGATTAGTCACTGTAGCCGTTAAAATAAAGATTTAGGGATTTATGATGGCTCTGTCGTTATTTCCCCCAATAGCAGAGGGATGAGATGTGACATATGGCCTTTCCTGTTGTTAAAACTCACAGATCAAATGTTATAAATTGTCTTCCCACACCAGGAGGAATGATAAAGCAAGGGGCTTCTGTATTCAAACAAAGATTGAAAAAGGTTATTATGTTTCAGGTAACACTAGGCGCCATTCTGAACACTTTACAGATACAGTCACTAAGTCTGAACAACAATCTTAGGAGATAGGTGCTGTTATTATCCCCATTTTATGGATGAAGACACTGGGGTACATAGAGGTTAAGTGATTTACCCAAGGTCACACAGATTGTGGGTGGTGGAGCCAGGATATAAACAGAGCCTTACTTTCACTACCCTGCTATACTGACTGAGTGAAGTTCTGGCTTAATCCTTCATAAAGAGGTTTCTGTATTTCAGGATTTTCCAAATGATTAATGTAATAAGCACTATAAATCTCTATTATCTGGGTATAGAATATGGCATTTTTCAAATCAGCCAATTGCCCAAGATCAGGACATTTGTGATTTTGCAGAAGCACTGAAATCAGACCCACATGATCTGTTTCCAGGGTCCAAATATTTATTAAACTGTTCTGTCATACTGTTTGTATAAGTGACCTAGTTTCTCAAGGCTGTTTTCCCCTAAAATGATAAAAATGAGAATTGTGAATTCTGAATCTGTTTTTAGAAGCTGAGCATCATCCTAGTGCCTGTAAGTACAGCCTGTCTGTCTTGGCAGAGGACTTCGCTCATTTTTGTCTGGTTAGCTAGCATTCTTTCTTTCTCCTGTATCCCACTTTTCCTTTGGGGTTCCACACTGTCGATGAATGTGGTGCCCTTCTGTTTTCTGCAAAACAGTCAGCATAGGATTCAAGTTAAGGCAGGCAGGCATCCCCTCCCCAACCCCAGGAATTTGCATCTTTTGTAATTGAGCCAGAAGGACCTAAGTACAAAAAACGGGTGGGAGTAGCTGTGTCTCTGTGTAGGGAGCTTTGATGTAGTTGGTCTGCCTACATCCCTGAGTTTGTCTTTTCTGAGACTTGGCTGTTGGTCTCAGTTATCCACTGCAGTAATAACACTGCATGACAAACAGCCACAAAACCTTCAGTGGCATTCAACAATAAGCCTTAGTTGCATGTGTGTCTGGGGCTGCTGGCGTTTCCCTCTGCTGATTTGCCCGGGTAACTCATGTGACTGGGGAATGCCTGGCTATCGGCAGTGGTCTTGGCTGGGGCCACTAAGGTGACTGACTATAAATGTCATGTCTCTCATCCTCCAGCAGGCTGTCCTGGAGTGTTTTCGTGGTGATGGTAGAGGCATGAGAGAGAAAGGCCTAATACACCAGTCCGTTAAAAAAAATTCTCATTTTTTTCATTACAGATGATTATAGAGTCACATGCAATTATAAGAAATATAGCAAGATCCCATGTACCTTTTACCCAGTTTTCCATGATGATGTCTTGCAAAACTACGGTATCATAACTATAGGAGATTGACATTGATGTAACCTGCTGATCAAGTTCAGATTCTCCCAGTTCACTTGCACTCATGAGTATGTATATATACTTAGTTCTTTGCAATTTTATCACAAGATTTTCATAGCTACCATTATGGTCAAGATACAGTATAGTTTGGACACCACAACAATCTCTTTGTAAGCATAACCACCTTTCTACATCCCCTTCACCCCGCCCCATGTCCTTAACCCCTAGAAACCACTCTTTTCTCCATGTATAAGTGGACTCAAGTAGTTCAAAGCCATATTGTTCAAGGATCAACTGTATAAGAAATGCCAAACTCACTGTGGATTTACTACTTACCATTCTCATTAGGATTTTATGAATGACCTAATTATTTTTCATACTTGCCAGCATTTGGTTGTTGCTATATTTTTTCTTTAATTTTAAAAATATTTACTTATTCACTTAAAATAATAAGTATTTTCTTTTCACAATTTTGATAAATGTGCAACAATATCTCACTGCAATGTTAATATGCATTTTCTTAATGGTTAATAAACTTGAAAATCTCTTGATGTCTTTATTTGCAACTGTATATTATCTTCAATATAATGTATATTCATATCCTTGCCCATTTAAATTGGATTGCTGGGTTTTTTTTAGCAGTTCTCTATATATGCTATATATCTCTTGATGGATTTATTGTCTCCAAGTCTGTAGCTTGTCTTTCCATAATTTTAATGGGGTCTTCTGAAGAACAGGTTTACTTTGATGCCATCCGATAGATCAGTTTTTCCTTGTGTGAATTGTGGTTTTGGTGTTATGTCTGAGTACTCTCTGCCTAGCTCTGGGTTCCAAGCATTTTCTCCTATATTTGTTTTAAATGTTTTATAGTTTTACATTTATACTTACGATTCATTTTCTGTTGATTTTTGCATAATGTGTAAGGTTTACGTCATGATTCATTTTTAGCCTCTGGATATTCGTTTGCTCCAGCACCAATGGCTGAAGAGTCTGTCTTTTGTTAAAATGCTTTTCACCTTTGTGAAAAGTTAAGTTGAACATATTTGTCTGTTTCTGGATTCTTTATTCTGTTTTACCAGTGTTTCTCTCTAAGCCAGTACCGCATTGTCTTGATAACTGTGGCCATTTAGTAAGCTTTCATATCAGGTACAGTGAATCCTCCCACTTCCTACTTTTTCAAGGTTATTTTAGCTATTTAAAACCTTAACACCTTTCTGTATATATGTTAAAATACTACAGAGTCTTGTTATGATTTTGATGGAAATGACATGGAACCCTGTAGACCAGCTTGGAAAACCTAAACACAATTACTGTGTTGAGCCTGACAGTCCTTGAATGTGGCGTAACTCTCCATTTGTTTAGATCTTTGTTTCTCTAATCAGAATTTTGTGGCTTTCAGCATACAGACCCTATGCCTATTTTGCTGTATTTATATTTGAGCATTTAATTTTCTTTGGTGCAATTGTAAATACACCAGAAATTTTGTTTTTAATATTTATCACATGTTCATTTTTGATGTAAAATTGTGATTTATTTTTGCGTGTTGGTTCATTCTGCTTCCTGATACCTTGCTGACCTTACCTATTAGCTGTAGGAAGTTTCCTTTTTTCTTTTGGTAGATGCTTCTAGGTTTTCTATGTAGGCAGTTACAGCATCTGCAAATAGGGACCCTTTGATTTCTCTTTTACAATCTACATGTCCTTTATTTCTTTTTCTTGCTTTATTGTAGTGGCTAGAAATTTCAGTACTGTGTTAAACAGGAATTGTGACCGAGGACATCTTACTTTGTTTGCAGTATTTGGGGGATGCAGTCACCCTTTCACCATGGAGTATGAAATTAGCTGTAGGGTTTTTTTAGATGTATTTTATCAGTGGTCATTTCACTCTAGTTCCAGCTTTCCAAGAATTTTTTTTCATAAATAACTATTGGATTTTGTCAAATGCTTCAGCCTCATCCATTGATGTGATCATATGATTTTTTCTCCTTTAGCCTTTTTGTATGGTGGATTATACTGATAGATTTTCAAATGTTGAACTAGCCTTGCATACTTGGAATAACTCCCACTTGATTATATTGTATAATTCTTTTTAAACATCACTGGATTCTATCTGTAATATATCATTAAAATTTTTTGCTTCTAGATAGCATGAGAGATATTCTGTAATTTTCTTTTTTTAGTTCTTTTTTCTGGTTTTGGTATCAAGGTAATACTGGCTTCGTGAAATGAGTTGAGAAGCACTTTCTCTTCCTCTTTTATTTCCTGGATAAGAGATTATGTGAAGTTGGTGTTAATTCTTCATTATATTCTTCAGTGAAGCTCTCTAGTTCAGAGCATTTCTTTTACAGGCAGCTTTAAATGATAGATTCAGTTTCTTTAATGATTACAGGAGTGTTCAAGTTATCTATCTTGGTTAATTTTAATAGTTTGTGACTTGAAAGAAACTCATCTGCTTTTTCTCAGTTGTTGGATTTATGTGTAAAATTGTTTTTAGTGTGTCCTTACTATCTTTGTTTTTAATGGGTTCAGGATCTGTGCTGATTTGCCTGTTTGATTGCTGATATTGGTGATTTTTGTTTTTTTTAAATCCATCTTGCTGCTCCTGCTGCTGCTAAGTCGCTTCAGTCGTGTCCAACTCTGTGCGACCGGATAGACGGCAGCCCACCAGGCTCCCCCCGTCCCTGGGATTCTCCAGGCAAGAGCACTGGAGTCGGTTGCCATTTCCTTCTCCAAATCCATCTTGCTAGAGGTATATTAATTTTGTTGTTTTTTTTTAGACTGAGTGACTGAACTGAACTGAATGAACTGAAGGTCCTGAGACTAGTCTACGTTGTCCAGCAAAAAAGGAGCTTTCTCCACCTAGTGGCCAATGGGGTCATTGCACTATAGAGTTGACCTCCACAGAACTGTAAGATTTCTTCCCAGTTTTGAAGCTCCTGGATGGATGGAAGCAGCATTTGTGGAGAACAGCAAGCTTGGGAGTGCTAGAGCAGGGCTGTGTCTGCCCTGTCTGTAATGTGGGCTTGACACAAGGCAGAGTAGGTCAGGTCATTAGGTGGACAGATGGTGAGAGGGAGTTATTTTTCCTATTTGACACTATTGGCTGCCCATCAGAAGGTCTGGTTAGGGGTTGGAACAGCTCATCAGATAGGGGCTGTTGTGAGGGAAGGGCTTTCTTTTTTAATATTTCTTGGAAGAATCCCTGCCTGTCACTACCTCTTTAGAACTCTGGCTGAGAACTCTGATTTCTTCTAATTTCTACTTCACAAGAAAATATCAAGGCCTCAGGTCACATGAAGCTGGTGGCAGGGTCCAGACAATACCCAGGGATCCAGAATCATATAGCTCCTGGCACATACACAGTCTTGTGTCTGCACTGAGTGGTTGGTGCCACCAGTTCTGAGCTAAGAGCTTTACCTCCACGATTCCGTTTCATCTTCTCTTCAGATATCACTGGCTGTGGGGCTTGGGATGCAGCGATAGGCTGAGGTTACAGAACAGTGGAAGATGACTTCTTGCTAGAGCCCAGGGGAGAATCATCTTTGGCCAGCAAGTTGTCTTTTTTTCCTTCCTCAGTCAGATTGAAACAGGTTTCTGACATTTCATAAATCACTGACTCTTAATACAGAGGGCTGAGTCAGATGCCATCTGCCTATAGACTTCCTTCCCCAGGGAGACCCAGAGCTTGATTCTGGCCAATGATAGAAACAGTAGTTATCACTCACATAGCTTCTATCATGTGTCAGTCACTGTAATTTTTTCATACGTATCTATTCTTTTGGGCTTTCCAGGTGGCACTTGTAATAAAGAACCTGCCTGCCAATGCAGGAGACTCGAGACTCAGGTTCGATCCCTGGGTTGGGAAGATCCCCTGGAAAAGGGAATGACAACCCACTCCAGTATTTTACTTGCCTGGAGAACCCCATGTACAGAGGAGCCTGGTAGGCTACAATCCATCGGGTCACAAAGAGTCATACATGACTGAAGTGACTTAGCACACATATATTCTTTAAATAACCCTATAAGGTAAGTGAGTACTAACATTTTACCCATTCTGGAGCCTGAGCTCTTAATAGGTACTTTTGTTTTTTTTTTGTTTCCCCTTGGCCATGTTATGTGGCACACAGGATCTTACCTAACCAGGGGTCAAACCCGTGGCCCCTGCAGTGGAAGCGAAGTCTTAACCACGGGACCTCCAGGAAGTCCCAGAGCCCAAGATCTTTGCTGCTTCACTAGGCTGCCTCTCCAGGGCTGACACTTCTTCTTCCATGAGAGCTTCCTTGGCCAGTGGAGTCACGGGCAGGGGTTCCCTCTAATGTTTATCTGCTGTGTTGTGTATTGTAGGTCCTGGGCCACACTGGAGAATATTCCAGGATACAGAAATTCAAACCTGATTTCAGGGATGCTCAGAGTAAAAGGATCATTGATGAGAAGATAAGACTCTTGGGTTCAAATTCCTGGGTACCACCAGAATGGTCAAAATTAGAAAGATGAACAATACCAAGTGCTGACAAGGATGTGGAGCAGGAACTCTACACTGCAGGTGGGGATGTAAGTTGGTAGAACCACTTTGGAAAGCATTTGGCATTGTCTAGTCCAGCTAAACATGCACCTATTCTATGATGGAGCAATTATATTCCTGAATATATGCATGCATGTGCACACCAAATGACACATAAAAATTTTTTACAGTGGCTTTATTTATAATAGTAGAATGGGTAAACTATGGTATATTCATATAATGTACTACTATTCAGCATGAAATAAAATTTTTTTAATGAACTTCTGATACACACAGTAACATGGATGAATCTCACAGACATAATATTGAACATAAGTGGATGCATGGACAAGTCCCTTTTTATAAAACTGAAGGGCAAGCAAAATGAATCTATTGTAAGACAGGTCAAGATAGTGTTTGCTTCTGTGGGATACTGACTAGGAAGGGAAACAAGGCCAGCCTCTGGGGACTGGTGATGTTTTCTATCTTGATTTGGAGGCTGCCTGACCATATGGATACATCATCCTTATCAAATTGTACTCTAAAAAATTTGGCTCACATTATTGAATGTATGCTGTATCTCAAAACATTAGAAAAGCAATGATCAAGTAAAGACAATCTTTGAATATGGCTGACAACAGTTATTTTTGCCCTCCATATCCACTATTCTCCCTTGGGACGGAGGGAGCTCTGCACTTTCTTCTTTGATGCAAGCACATCTCTCCCTCTTTCAGTCAGTGAGTTGTAGGTGGGACTCACTCTTTTCCAGGTGCCCAGAGGACCATTTCCCTTAGCTGCAGCGACTGGTTTAGGGATGGGAACAGATCCAGATGGGTCAATGAATCAATCCCAGCATTTTTTACTGGTACCAAGAAAAAGATGTTCTTTCCAATGTAGTTACCAATCTATTAGGATATAAACCTGAAGCTGCCAGAGGCTGTCTCCACCTTCTAGAGAAAGTCTGCCCAGGGAAAGAGGCCACACAGAGCAAACCAGAGTGAGATGACTATGTCAGAACCTGAATCTAGCCATCCCTGTACAAGGTTGTTTCATTCGGAGACTCAGTAAATTTCCTTTTTTAGATAATCACTTTAAGGTTGTTACTTACAACTCAAGTCTAATACACCAGGAATCTTGGGTAAAATTACGAGAGGGGAAGGGGGCTTGGAATATAAAATAACCATAGAGCCTCGTCCAATCTCATTTTGATGGTGCTACTGCTGTGAGGCCGTGGCCCTGCCAGATGAGTGAGGGAGGCCCACGGGTCATGGGGGAAGTACTCTGGTCCTTGTTTGTAAAGACAAGGAATCTAGAGAACCAGATTTTATGCTCCACTTTGCTCTTAGCAGTGAGACCTTAGGCAAATCACTATACCTTTTTGAACCTTGTTCCTTTTCTATAAAAAGGAGTATCATCTCCTAGTTCAAAAGGTTGTTATAGAGATCAAATGCTAGTTTCCTAATTTCTTCAGTGTTTTCATACCCTTGGCTAAGTTAGTGCCTGCATCTTTGTGCACTCCCAGAGCATCCTGTATAACCCTCTATCACCATAATAATCTTTGACTGTATGAGCTATCCAAGGGCTCTAAGAGAATATTCATTCCTGCATCCCCAGGCCAACAGGGCTGGGCACACAGCTGGCAGGACTCTTGAATCCTGACTAAGAGATCCTGCAGGTCAAGGGCTCATACTCTGCCAGCTCACTCATCTCTCTGCCCTTTGCTTCCTTGCCTGGTAGGTAGAGGCTGATCATGACATCTTGGTTGGGATAGAAGGACTCTGGGAAAACTGCTAAGGCTTTGGAAACTGAGAGCTGTGTAGGGCCTTTCCCAGTTGGTAAAGAGCAGGTTCCCAAGAATAATAATGCTGAGTGAAGAATAGGAGTTCAGGCTGCCTGGGCACCTTCCTCAGATCTGGCTGTCTGAAGCAAAGAAGGCTGCTGAAGTTATCGCATGCACTCCTTTCCTAGCTCATTTCTGGGTCATGGAAAAGGTTTTTCCAAGAATCACAAGTCCCATGGAACCAGCCTACTGCTACGTATTAGCTGAGCAGGAAAAGCCCATCTCTTCTTAGGCATCCTCATTCATTCTTTCATTCAACAAACACTGCACGACAAACCACTCTGTCCATCAGAGGAATGGAGATGAATGATGCTAGGTCTCTGCCCTGAAGGAGTTAGCCTGAAGAGAGTCAACTTGGACACCGTTTCCATTTTGGCTTCCCTGTACATCTCCTTTCCTGCTCCCCTGAATTCCTTCTCACACAGCAGCCACACGATCATCTCAAACAAAGTAGATTCCCAGCTTAAACCTTCTAAAGACATCTGTGAGGCCCTCCAGGATAGGGGGAGGTAGATGAGCAGATAAGCTTGTATTGAATTTAGGGCACCTGGACTCTGTAGGACTTCTACAGAGCTGCCAAGCAATTTGGATATCTGTTTCTGTTCCCGCTCCTAAAATCACTACTTAGGGTGCTGGAAGTCTGAGCAGGGCTAGGGCAAAGGGTAAAGATACACATACTAGATGATTCAAATCCCAGATCTGTTGAGTTCCAGTCTGGCTCATGGGAGAAATTCTTTATTTAGATGTTTCAGTGACCAAAAGATAGAGCATAGGCGCGCGCGCGCGCGCACACACACACACACACACACACACACACACACACACACACAATACACAACGGCATTTACAGGTGAAGGGACAGGGAGTGGAGGGAGGAGCCCACAACAGCAGCTGTGGACTTCTCTGACCCAGTGAGGAGGGACCTCAGAGGGTGACCCTCCATGGAATTCCTGTTTGAAAGCTATGAGGTAAAGTCCACTCCCAGTGAAGTCCCAGGCCATAAAGCACAGCAGTGTTGTAGAAATCTACATTTAGGGTTGGTGACATAGCTGTTTCCTCACTGCAGAAGCTTACACCAGCTCTCTTTTCTATTCCCTTAAGGGTCCATCTTGCTCCTTGGTCTCCAGAATCTCCTAGTGGACGATGGGGGAGGACTAGCACCACAGCAGCCTGGGCGGATGGTCTGCTGCGCAAGGGGAACAAGAGGACCAGTAGGGCCGAAGGACAGTGGTCAACCTCGGAGCTGGCTGGCGTGAGGGCAGTTTCCCTTTAAAGGGAGAGAGCCATCGAGGAAATTTTTACGTGGGGAACCTTCCCACATGACCCTGTGCCAGAGCACCTCTGATGGAGGAGGGGAAAGGCCTCTGTTGGCATGTTCTGTGATCCCACTGGGCACTGAGGCCTCCTTCAGCTCTAGCTTGTCCCCAGTTGCTGCAGGTCCTTAGCACCATTCAGGAACTGTGGAGAAGGGGAAAGCGGGATAGCAGTGCTCTGCCAGGACTGTGTCACTGCTCCAGGAGGAGACTTCACAGTGGGCAGAAATCTGGACAACTGGCCAGCATCAGATACCAGGCTCAGGAAAGCTCACACTCTTTGTGGGGTGGGAAGTGTCACATGAACTCCAAGCCTCCATGTGGCAGCTACTTCCATCTATCCTTTCCTACCTAGGCCAAGGCCTAGAGTGAAATTTCCGGGTTTCACTGGAGATGTCTAGAGCTTAGGGAGACCTCTGTTCTTTAGCTGCAGGGAGTGGTCCATAAGTGACCTCTAGTAGAAAGACAGGCCTGGGGTCTCATGACATACGGCCAGGTCAACCTCGGAGCTGGCTGGCGTGAGGGCAGTTTCCCTTTAAAGGGAGAGAGCCATCGAGGAAATTTTTACGTGGGGAACCTTCCCACATGACCCTGTGCCAGAGCACCTCTGATGGAGGAGGGGAAAGGCCTCTGTTGGCATGTTCTGTGATCCCACTGGGCACTGAGGCCTCCTTCAGCTCTAGCTTGTCCCCAGTTGCTGCAGGTCCTTAGCACCATTCAGGAACTGTGGAGAAGGGGAAAGCGGGATAGCAGTGCTCTGCCAGGACTGTGTCACTGCTCCAGGAGGAGACTTCACAGTGGGCAGAAATCTGGACAACTGGCCAGCATCAGATACCAGGCTCAGGAAAGCTCACACTCTTTGTGGGGTGGGAAGTGTCACATGAACTCCAAGCCTCCATGTGGCAGCTACTTCCATCTGTCCTTTCCTACCTAGGCCAAGGCCTAGAGTGAAATTTCCGGGTTTCACTGGAGATGTCTAGAGCTTAGGGAGACCTCTGTTCTTTAGCTGCAGGGAGTGGTCCATAAGTGACCTCTAGTAGAAAGACAGGCCTGGGGTCTCATGACATACGGCCGGGAGGGGCTGACGAAGGGGAAAAGCCATCCTCCAAATTACCACTCTGGGAAACCCCAAGTCCTGTCAACATCTCTGTTTCCCTTACCCTGACCTACAGGGCCGATTCCAAAGGGGAGGAGAGGGAGTAGATTTGCCTGGGCCAATCCGAGGCTATCTATGGTCTACTCCTGCTTCAGGCCTGTGTATTCTCCAGGTGTAAGAAAGGAGGAAGAGGGAGCCAAGGGCTGACCATAGTAACAGGAAGCTGGCTCATGGCTGGTTCAACCTGGGTTGCTGGACAGAAACACCTCTAGTTTTCCAAGGTGGTTGAGTCTTTCTGAATGGGTTGCCTTTGCATGGGAATCTGGCCCAGAGGTGATGCCACTGTTTTTGGTGACCTGTAATTTGAGAGGGAACAAAGGCATAGGATTAGTTTGTGGTGGTGGTGATGGTATCCCAGGTAGCTTATTCTAAAGACAGTACAGCTCTTTCAGGGTGTGGAGTAACAAGCAGGGGGGGCAGCTCTCCTTACTGAGGACCACCACATGCCAGGCACAAGGCTGGGTGTTATGCTTTCAGCATCCTGTTTCATTCTCAGGCTAATTTTGCAATGCGGGGGGACCAGCACCCCCATTTTATATACAAGGAAACTAAAGCTCAGAAAAGTATAAGCGACCTGCCCACAGTAAGCTGATTTAAAGTGTGGTAGATTCAGGACTGAAGCCCATGCGTTTCCTCTATACTGAACCACTTTTTCTGCCTATGGGGCTTTATATGACCTGGATGGGATAGAAAGACCATTCTTCCCAGCACATGGAATCAAGTGGTTCTCCAGTCATGACCTCACTAGTATCACCTGATACTGTCTGATTTGTTTTGGATCTCTTTCTACCATCAGAGGGGGATCAAATGGATCAGAGAAAAGCATTGGTCTTGGTTCCTAACATAGCCCTGGTGCTCAAAATAGGGTTTGATACATAATAGGTGAACAATAAATCGTTGGTGAGTGAATGAAAGCTTATCTCTAATAGCTCCTCTCACCAGGACCAGGACTTAACATATATTATCTCTAACACTTACTTCATCCCATAAGGTGAGGAAGAAGAGCTCCATTTGGAAATAGCAGAGAAAAATGAATGGGCTTTGGAGTCAGAGGTTTGAATACTGGGTCTAACTCCAAGTAACCATGAGATCTATGGCAAGTTACTTAATCTATCTGATATTAGGTTTCCTTGGGTTGTAAAGGGTGAGCGGAGTCCTAATTCAGAGATGCTGTTGCAAATTAAATGGGATTCAATTACGTGTTCAACAAATTATACTATAATCTTTTTTTTTTTTTTTTAGCATAATCTTATAGAGAAGCAATAGGAGGATCAAAGAGGTTTACTGACTCACCTAAGGTCATGAGGATGTGATCACTAATCTAGAGCCAGACATCCTGGAATGTGAAGTCAAGTGGGCCTTAGAAAGCATCACTAAGAACAAAGCTAGTGGAGGTGATGGAATTCCAGTTGAGCTGTTTCAAATCCTGGAAGATGATGCTGTGAAAGTGCTGCACTCAATATGCCAGCAAATTTGGAAAACTCAGCAGTGGCCACAGGACTGGAAAAGGTCAGTTTTCATTCCAATTCCAAAGAAAGGCAATGCCAAAGAATGCTCAAACTACCGCACAATTGCACTCATCTCACACGCTAGTAAAGTAATGCTCAAAATTCTCCAAGCCAGGCTTCAGCAATATGTGAACCGTGAACTCCCTGATGTTCAAGCTGGTTTTAGAACAGGCAGAGGAAC
>SJYX01006101.1:23214-70079 GCA_006410675.1 Oreotragus oreotragus | reverse complement strand
GCATCACGGACTCGATGGATGTGAGTCTGAGTGAACTCTGGGAGATGGTGATGGACAGGGAGGCCTGGCGTGCTGCGATTCATGGGGTCGCAAAGAGTCGGACATGACTGAGCGACTGAACTGAACTGAAGGTCACACAACTGGAAAGTGTGAGAAGGAAATAATAAACAACACGAGCACTTTCAAGTCTGGGTAGCCCCACGGTAGGGTTCTGACTGGTTTTGAGCTGTTTGCCAAAACTGCCAGCAGCCAAGCTGCAATGCTAAAAGTGATATGCAAGCCAAGTTGCGAGGACTTGTCTCAAATCCTATCCAAGGGGAGCCTCACGAGTTCTCCCAGTTAAAGATGTACCTATCAATAAAGCCACAGTGTCGGAGAGGAGACTTCAAGCAGGGCAGAGAGGACCAAGAACGTTTTGAGCCTAACACTCTGCACTTCCACCACCTTTAATTCACTTGGCTCTGTAAGCAGTCCAGAACCAATCACCAAAGTCAAAGCAGTCATCTCAGCAGACCTGTTTGAAACTGTTTCCTCATCTGTAAAACAGCAATAATTCCTATCTCTGAAGGTTATGTTGTGGCACACCGTCCACACTATCCTTCTGAGAAGCAGGGACTGAACCATCTGAGCCCTCCCAGCCGGACCTGGCCTGTTCACATCACACGGCACCACAACCCCCTTGTCAACATTGCCCTGGAGGAGCATGCTGTGAGCCTGCCAAGCCTCAGTGTGAATTGTAGCTCTGCCTCGTAACACCACTCTGAGTGGTGGTCGCCTATGTTTGTAAATCAGAATAATAACCCTTTTCTCCCAGGACTATTGTGAGGATTGCCTGAGAGAATCTGCTTGGCATATGGCCTGCAACAGACCAGGAGCTCAACCAAAGAATGTGAATCATTTTCAAGATTATTACAGACAGACAACTCTGTTAGTCTCTTCCCTTTAAAGCACTTATCACCATTTGTAATTATTGGTGGTTTGCATGGTCATTGTTTTTGTCTCATCCCATCAGAATGTTAGGTTATCAGAGCAGGGACTGAGTCTGTCAGACTGGGTCTGTCTCGGCTACCACTCAGAGGTGTTCAGTATTTGATCAATGAAAGAACCTGGTCATATTTGATAATAACCTGTAGAGGAAGCTCTTGCCACAGAATTAATGGCAGTTCTGTTCTTCAAGCCAGTGGTGGGTTGGGGTTGAGGAGTGTTCCCACTTAGACTGCTAACATGTTGCCAAAAAATTTAGGCGACCACTAAGGGAATCATTTGTTTTTCTACTAAAACCTTCAGCCCAACAGGTCTAAAGGCTGGGGAGAAGCTACAGGAGAACTCACATAGGGGATACTTCTGTTGACTGACCAAGGTTCTGCTAACTAAAAAGAAAATACTGCCAGGATTCCTTTTTAGCCAAGGAATATTTGGCTTTGTTCTGATTCCGAAGCTCTGAGCTTCTGCTGCAGACCCATGAATTTCAAAATGTGATTACTTACTGGTTCTTGTGTTTGAAGCCGCTGACATGAGCTTGGTACTGTTCTATGGAGTTCAGCACTATCTTGCATGTCTTGCAGGGGTAGCCCTTCCCGGCTGAAACACACATAAACGTCAAGATGCTTAGTAATCCAATAAGAAGGGCCCTGGGGACTCTGTGCTTTTGACAGCATGTGCAAATGCCCTTCTGAAGATGGACGAGTGGAGTGAGGTTAGGCCGTCGTAAGAATCCCAGAGGCCTCAATGACTCAATGATCAGGGGCACATGTATGCCTGTGTGTTCCCTGTTCCCTGGAGCTGGGAAACTCCTTTTCCCCCCTGCCCTGTACCCTTTGTCCCAGCATGGAGCCTGGTCTAGAGTAGCTGTCTGCTGAGGAAATAAATGATTGATAGAACAAACAGGTGACATTTGGTGTAACTGTCTTTTCCATCTGGACTGTGCCCTTAGAGGAGAGATCTCTGGGAAGGCAGGCCTCTCCTTGGGCTTGCAATAACAGTAATTAACGAGGCCTATAAGGAAAATTAATCTGTCTCTCTACTGTGGGGCTCACAGATACCCTTTCTCATTAATAGGTCTGCTCCAATGACAAAGTGGCCTTTCTTCACATGGTCTAGCAGAGAGAGCATGGGTCGGGAGCCAAGAAATGGGGCTGGACTCCTGGCTCTGCATTCACATGACCTTGGCTAGATCCCTTTGCCTTACTGATCTTCAGCTTTTCTCAACTATAAACCAATTATACCATACCCATAGTACTTGCAACAAAAAGCAGTTGTTTACTAAGTGCCTGATATAGTCATGCACTTTATATTATTTTGATTGATGCTCACAAGGATCCCATGAAAACCATCCTTCTCTTACAGAGGAAGAAAATAAGGCATGGTCACATGTCCATGAACACAGAGTTAGTGAATGGCAAACAGGAGTGGCTGACTATGAGGCTCTACTTACCTAGCATGCCTGGTACCAGCTGCGCAAGGCAGGCCACTGTACACATGACTTCAAGAGCCCTCTGACACACCTTTTGAGTCATCTGCCATCCTAAAACCTCACAGCTCTGAAGTGAGATCACCTAGGTTCAAATCCCAGCTCCATCATTTATTACCTGTAGGACCACATGCTAGGTACTTAATCTCTCTGAGATGTGTAAAAGTGGGGCTTCCCTGAGATTTAGGTTCCATACCTATAAAATGCAGTTAATATTAGTATCAACCTTATGAGGTTACTGTAATCATTCAAATAAAAGTAACTGACACATAGTTAAGTGTCCAGTAAATATGAGGTTTTGGCTTATTTGTATTTTACTCTTATAGGTTCCATGAGTGATGCTGGCAAAAAAATGGAGAGTATCTTTTAATCAGCCTTCCATGGCAGCTGGGAACACCAACAATCTCCTTTAATTCAATAAGCTAGCCAATGTTCCCAACTACCTTTGTTTCTCTTGTATCTTCAGGTATTTCCTGGAAGACATATCCTTTTAAAGCATTTAAGGGGAAAATTATTACAATCAGAATTCAGGTCTTTTTTAGACTCTGAAGGCCAGAATTCATGGTTCAACACAAACAGGCAAAAGACTCACAATGGACTAGCAGAACCACCATCCCTGCAAGGTCCAGGGTAGAACCTGGAGCTGGTGTGGGGGTAACAACCACCAATGGTTAAGAGTCACTGATGCCCAGATTACAACACCTCACTCATCATCTATTAAACACCAAGCACCATGACAAAATTTTGGATACTTATGCCCTTGGATTCTTATAACAATGCTGGAAGATAAGTAGGTGGTTTTCTCCATTTATCAGAGCGCGAAGCAAGCTCAGGGAGGTTAAGTGACCTGGGGTCAGAGCTGGATTTGCCCTCTGGTCTGTGAAGCCCCCATCCTTTCCTCTGCACCACAGGTCTCTGGACTCTTCTATGCTAAGTATATCTCAGTGCAGAGTATACTAATCTGTAAGCTAGATTCAAATCGTCACTTGGGGTAAGTGAAGAATTCATTGGAGCTTCTAAAAAACAGCTTTGTTCAGTACCCACACTCATCCATTTTTATCTGGTTTTCATTTTACATGTTTGATATTCTGGTTTCCCCCCTGTGATCTTATGAAGAATAAGTCACTAGAGCTCATTTTAAAACATCTGACTTATTTGGAAAAGCACCTGTATCTCTTCCCTTTTACTGCCAAGACTTTGAAAGCCCTGTTTACAACTGGTTCTCCATTTCCTTGTCTCTCAATTATTCAGCAACCTCTCCCCCTACATGCACACCCGCTCTTTCTGAGGCCAGTGGAGGCTTCCCTGTGTCTAAACTTAGCGGACAACATGGATGCTTATGCAGCCTTTTTGTACTGGGCTTCCCCACAGCACCTGGCAGCGTGGGTGACTCCTTCCTCCTTCAGTCTCCTGCCCTTGCTCTCAGCATGCCACACTCTTGATTTTTCTCCGCTGGGGGTTCCTTGTCAGTTTCTTTTGCTGTCTCTTGCTTGACCTTCACCATTTACTATTGCCAGTTTCAGAGGTTTCAATCTTGGTTTTCTTTCTTTGTTTACTATTTTAAATTGTGGTAAAATACAAGTAACAGAAAGTTTACCATCTAATCTATTTTAAGTGTCCAATTCAGTTAATGTTAAAGGACAGTTCTGGGTTAGAGAAATTTGTGTTTTCATCATGTTAAGTATTTTACATTATTGTGCAGAACTTTTGTCATTTTTGTGAAACTGCCAATCTATACCCATTAAACTCTCCATTTCTCCCTTCTCCTAATCCCTGGCCACCACATTCTACTTTCTGTTTCTATGAGTTTGACTACTCTAGATATTTTGTACAAGTGAAATCATATAGGAATTTTCTTTCTGTGACTGATTTATTTCACTGTGCATAATATCCTCAAAGTTCATCCATGTTTATAGCACATCAGAATTTTCAGAGGGCTTAATCTTAGGCCCTTCACTCCTTTCTCTCCAAATTCTCTAAGGGATCTCATTCCTTTCCCTGATTTCAAGTACCACTTATTAGCTTCAAACATATGAAACTATCAATATTTAGCAGTTTCTAACCACCAAAATGGTGGTATCTATAACCAAGACCTTTCTTTTAGGTCCACACCTATGTATACAACTGCCTCTTGAACATTCCTACTTGGATATCTCATGGGTATCTTAAACTCAGGCTGCCAAAACCTGGTTATTCACCTCGTGGTTAGGGCTAAATCTTGACTGCTCACTTTCCTTCAGCTCCCACATTGGATGGCCAATTCTATCCTGAATCCATTTACTCCTGTCTATCTCTACCAATGCTACCTTAGTCCAAGCTCCCATATTCTCCACTATGAATTACTGCAACAACTTCACTGTTGGTTTCTCTCCACTACCCTTCCTCCTCATTTTAAACCATTCTCCACTTTGTAACTAGAATGCTCTAATTAATAATGCTGACGATGTGAATGGCATCCCAGTGCTCTTAGGACACAGGCTCAAATCTCAAACATGACCTACAACGCCATGATTGGACACCTGCTCATCTCCCCAGCATCATGTTGCCCCACACTATCCCTTTTGCTTCTGGGAGCCTTTGATCCTTGCTCCTCCATCTGAAGTTATCTTCATAGCATACGGTTTGTTTCTTTTTCTAAAGCTTGCCACACTTGTAGTTAATTGCTCAATGCCTGTCTGCTCTGCTAGACTCTAAGCTCCATAAGAACATAGACATGTAATTAATGTATGTTATATACACAATGCCTGGCGTATATTAGGAAAGAGCTCAACAAACATTTCTTGACTTTGTATGAAATGAATAGACTTGAAAGCCTGTCCCATGTACAGAGGCTGAAGAAAGTAGGGGATCAGACGGGGCAGAGAAAGCAGACCTGACCTGCAGGAGGCAAGGCCCTAAGGAAGGGAGCGAAGGTGACGGGGGTACAGAAAAAGAGGGCTCCAGTGACCCAGAAGGGATGCTGAGAGCTCCAGCGACTGAAAGGATTTGGCTACCTGAATGATATGCAGGGCTTAGTTTGTCATTCTTGAATAAATGAGAGGAATGTGGGCCTGGAGTACAAAGCAAACTCCAAGTCTTGTTTAATCTGCTTGGTAGATGCTACATCTCGTCCTTGTGGGAGACATCTGGACACTCTGGGTCATCTACATTTGACTCATACTTGTCATGATACATGCCAGAAGCCCCATGGAAACTATTCTGTGGACCTAACACAGAACCTTACCTGATTTCAATGTTGGCTGCTACAGTCTAGCATGGGATCCAGAACAAACCATTTCATCTTTCTGATGCTAATGTCCTCATTTGTAAAATGGGAATAATCAAATGTATACAAGAGAGTTGCTGTGAGGATTAAATCAGGTAATTACATGTGAGAGCATCTAGCCTAAGGCCTGGACTATGGCAGCTATTGGTAAGTGCAGGATGACTGTCTGAAAGAATGAATGAACAAGGGTGGACTGAAGCCAGCAGGGAAAAAAAGCCAAGCTGCTAACAACCTAAATCGTTTGGGAAGGCAGAAGTCCTGTCAGTGGAAGTCCCTGCTTGCACATCCCAGGTCAACACCCCACCTCTGTAAGTAAGAAGCAGGTCAGAGTCAGTTCAATATATCTGCTGACACCCTGTACTTGGAGCGCCTCCAGTCAAGTACACTCAAAGCTGGAGGCAGGGGGAAGGAGTTTTGGAATCAGAGCTAGAGACCCCGACTGATGCTGTCATTTATTAACATCAAGTCATATCAGCTGTATGACCTTAGCATGTCACTCTGAGTTTCATTTTCTTTACTTGTAAATTGGGAAAATCACAACTATTTTATAGGAATCCTGTGGGGATCAAATTATGCTGTATACATTAATATCACAGTGGGATGTGATACCCTTTCCCCTCACCTAGGTTTTCATGAAAGAATTTAGTTGATCTGTAATCAGATGATTTAAGCAAGAAAAAAATATCTAGGATACAGTTCTAGGATTAAATATTAGACAAATGGAGGAGGGTAAGTACAAGGAGAAGGCTTTGGGTTGAGATAAAAGAATGGATACAAGTTAAGATAAGCAGCCTGAAACACTGCAGTGCCTGAATCCTGCCAATAAAAAAGAGACGAGGGAATGGCCAGGCAGGACCAAGTAAAGCAGGGGCAGGGACTAGGGCAAAAGAGGGTCAGCTATAAATCTGGCTTCCAGAGTCTTTCAAAACACTGAAAGATAAGGTTAACAAAGGTTTAACACTGCCTAGGAGAGGCATGTACTCTTCAGCTGACTACATCCCTTTCTGGCTTTTTCACTTATAAAAATTTCCCATCTAGTTTTTGCAAGCATTTGAATTTGCAATGCTTGCTTCAGAAGACCTAAAGAGGAAAGGCATACCCTTGATGGTCCAGGGAGCTCTAGCAGTCAAGCCCTGATCCAGCCCTGGGTGTGAGCTAGGCCCCTTACCTGAGTCAGTGACAGCAGGGTCGGCCAGCCGTCCGTAGTGTGCCATAAGTTTGAGTTTGGTCTCCTGTTTCCTGTGTTTCTTGCCCACATAATGTTGCTGAGCCATGACAGGGTCATTGAACGTCGCGTGGCAGAGGCTGCAGAACTTGTCTGGGTCTATCATCTCTCTATTCTGGTGCAAGGCTAAGGTGGAGGCCATAAGGAAAGGGTTTGTAAGGCGTTTCGACAGAGCTGTGGTGAGAAAGTTCAAACAGAAACAATGAAAAAACCCAGAAGGTGCCAGGCTTTCATGTATGCTGAATGCAAAGAAAGGCTGGGTCACTAGTTAATCACACTTGCATATGGGGCACTGCCTGTGTGAATCACACAGTGGAAATCTTCTCTAGTTGAGAAGATACGGGAGAACCCAAAGACTGGCTCCTGTGGTTGGCAGCTTAAACTATTTTAGGCACGTGAACCCCTATTTTCTCATATTCCGAGGAGGTTCTGCACTTCTCCTACCCATCTGCCAAATTACAATGGATGTGAGATATACATGTTTGCAGTTTTTCATCCCTCAGAACTCCCCAGAATGTCACAGCACATAGGACAAGAAATGTGGGTGCTTTATTCCCATCCTTAAAAGTACCCCAGTTATAGATCTGGAAGCCAATGCACAGATGCACAGCCTGAGGGTCTAGAGGGTCATTTAGAAAAGGCGCCACACTAAGGGGGTCTTTTGAGCTGCACTGCCTTCTAGGCTGAGTGGGGAGAGGAGAATGACACTGACACTTAAGTTACCAGCTTTGTATATATATTTTCTCTTCTGGTCTTCTGAATTATGCTCTGCAGTAGGTATCATCTTGCCACAACACAGAGAAAAACCAAGGCTCAGATGGGTGAAATGACTTACCAAAGATCACTCAGTTAATGAGTGAATCCAGGTCTGTGTGACCCTAAAGACCATGCTCTCTTTGCTATGCCAGGCTGCCAGAGTGTGGCAGGGAGACAAGAAGGCTACAGCCCATGTGTTTACCTACAGAAAGCATCCCTGGCTCGAGTCTATAAATTCAGTTAATCAGAGCCTGGTATGGGCATATGTGTAAACCTCCTGTGGGCCAACAAATGTCCCGACTATAGGCTGCACTGCTGCTTTAAAAAGTGATGCCATGGCTCACTAATGAGCCCACGTGGCTGGAATGGTTATCAATCCAGTAACCACTGCTTTAAGAATGTGGCCTAGAATACGCCACCAACGGTGGAGGAGGGGTGGGGTTCAGAAGCACTCACACACAGATGCTCTTTCATCCCTTCCACTTCAACGGGGGAAGTTTCGAGGATTTTCAACAAGCCAGAAGAAAGTTGCTGGCTTTTCCAACATGGTTTTCCAGTACAGAGACTCTTAATTCTCCTGGCTATTAATTTTCCTTAGTCATTATTTCAACAAGTCACTGGAAAAGTAATGTACATGTTGCAGAATATTCAATATGAGAAAATATTCAGTATGTGGTGTTGAGTGAAAAAAAAGCAGGTTATATAGCAAACTATTTCTTTTGTCCTCAGTTCTGTAAAACAACTGGTGATGTGTAGAAAAAGACCAAAAGCACTGAGTAAAAGGATACTTTTCAGTATTTTCCACCTTTTCTATAGTGAATGTAGATTTTTGATATCAGAAGAGATAATCGTAGTCATTAAAACATAAAGGTCATTCTTTAAAAGATACTAAAGAGAAACATCAGAGGTGAATGGTTAATTAAAGTTGGAGGAACCATTTAATGGACATCCAATAAAAATGAGAGCTATGGGAGTCTTCTTTCAGACTTGAAACAACTTGAAATATAGAAAGATAATTCTACAGGACTGTTCACTGTAGTATTATTTATAAATTCCAACAAAGGAGAGGGAGAAAATGTAAATATTCATCATTAGAGGATGGTTAAATGAATGTTGTGCAATGGGATATTGTCATTAAAAATGTTTATGAAAAACTTTTTAATAACATGGAGAAATACAAATGTTCTATTAGTGAAAAGAGTATAAAAGAAAATTATACACACAATATGATCATATCATTACTAAAAGACATATGCGCAATCTATATGTGTGTACTGGTATTCTGAAATGCTCCCAACATATTAACAGTGTTTCTCTCTTGGTGGTAGGATTGGAGTGGTATTTACTCTTCTCTTTGTACCTTTTGCATTGTTTGAACTAGAAGTAGCAATGAGGAGTATGCATTGTTTTTATAAAAACAATAAGGTTAAAGTATTTTACATTTATATACATAATCTAGACATACATGAAACAAATATAGACACAGATATACACATACACATAACAAAACATTATAGGAGAAATAGTTCTCCAAAATGTTAACAGTGGTTGTCTTTGAATGGTAAAATTATGGGTATTTTTCTTTCCATTTATCTATATTTTCCATACTTTCTACAATATGCTTGTATTACTTTTACATTAGAGAAATGTTTGCTTTCAGAAATATAGTTATAAACTCACGTAATAACATGGAAATGTGCTCTAACTACAAAATTAAAAGTTAACCCAGGATACAAATGGTACATGAACTATGATTATAATTATATAAAAACATATCTGTTATGTGGCAAGGGCCAAAAGTAAATATGAAAAATAAACTCTTCAATATGGAATCTTTGGACCAGGAATATTCCAGGGAATTTTCCTATTTATGGAAAGACAAGTTCATATAAATCTAAAGATAAATGATCTTACAAAGTTCTGTTCTTAAGCTAGCTTCCTTTGGCTTAATGTTTAATCTTTTTGGTACCATAAATGGTACCAACAGTGACTTCACAAAAAAGCAACTAGTACTAGTATAACTTAATGATGAACAAATCGGAAGCAAGGCCAATGACATGCTTTGGGTGGTGAATGCCTGATCAACCACTGCATCTTATGTGGGGATTCCATGCACTATCTTGACTGTGCTGCTGATACCAACAATCGGATCTGCTGGGTACTCTCTGGCAGTCCAGTGGTTAGGACTTGGCGCTCTTACTGCTGGGGGCCAGTTTCAATCCCTACTTGGGAAACGAAGGACCTGCAAGCCGTGCAGCATGGCCCCAAAACAAAACAAAAAATCCTAAAATGCCATTTACTGAACATCTACTATGTCTCAGGGCCCTTATATACATTATTCCATCCTCATAACCTATGAAGTAGATGATATTATCAACATTTTATAGGTGAGAAAACTCAGGCATGAAGAAGGTCAGTCATACAGATGGTAAATAGCAGTGCCAGGATTTAAACTTGCGTATCCATGACTTCATCTGTTGTTTCATTGCTAGAATACTAGATTTGGGTGTGGTAAGACAGTGTAATTATGAGTGATTTTTTTTTTACCCTATTCTTCAAAGTCTTCTAGAACATAATTGTCTTGTTTTCATAATACAGCAATTCAAAAAAGGACAAGTATTACAGATAGTATAGTCTACCTCTTGGTCCAAAATAGAGAAGAAAACTTACTGAGAAAAAAATGAAATAAAGATCAGAGAACCTTCAGTCCTGACTAACTGCAGCTAGCAGAGATGTAAAATCCTAAAAAGTCAGTAGTTAATGAGATGAAAATGAAGGCTGGGCCCCAGTGGTGACAAGGTAAAGGGGGTTATTTTAGAAGTCACTGCCCTGGGAATGGATTCACGGCAGCTGCAAACACTGTTTGTTGGGCAGTACTGGCAGTGCTGAAGTCTTCAGCTTTGAAAGGCAAGTCCTTGTCTTGAGGAGAACAGGCAGCTTTGAGGATTAAAGTGAACAGGGCATAACCTGAGCACACAAAAAAGACAAGACTCTAACTTTTAACTTGGAATACATGGTAATAAGGGCAGATGGATGCTAGGAGGGAAAAACCTAAGTGAGAGAGGCAGGAGACAGAATGCTCTCCTGGTGTGCAGAGCCTGGAGGACTTGGGCACTCCCGAGTTATAATTATTTGTCAGGACAAAAGCTCAGGGCTAAGAAGCTTCTACAGAGAAAGGCTGATATAACCAAAGAAAGGAAGGTTAGGTGAGTAGGACTCCGAGGCTGCATTTCAATGAAGCTGTGTCTACTCTGCTATTTTTAAGGGCTCTCAAAAGCAGCTCAACCTCTTCAGGCCTGTGGCCCCAGTGAGCATTTCTGGGAGCACCTGGTCCTGGTGCCTTGAGGACGGGAGGGGTCCCGAGATAGCACCGCTCAGGAAAACCAGTACCTTCCACCTTAGTGGATTGCTGCTTCAGCTTTAAGCTCTTTGCGTGGGTCTTCCCCAGGTAGTGCGACTGGGCCACGACAGGGGAGGAAAAGGTCATGTTACAGATGGGGCAGCACTGGTTCTTGTCTTTGCTTCTGCTGCTCTTCTGGGTAGGAGAAAGAACACAGGTCTGATCACGCCACTGCCCGGCCAGAAAATCTTCACTGGTTCCCCACTGCCCATAGGAGAATGGGCCTTCAAGGCCCTCTTCACACACTGACCCCAACCTACCTTTCTGGCTTCTTTCTGAGCTACTTCTTCCCATGCTCTACTCACCATTCCCCGTTTTGTTCTCTGCTACTTCCATGTTTTACTTGGGCCGTTCCTACTGCCTAGAATGATCCTCCTTTCTTTCCTGCCTGGCATATGTCTGCTTAGCCTTCAAGGCCCAGATTAAATATCACCTCTTCTGAGAGACTTTTACTCAAGAAAATTACTCAGTAAAGAATTACCAACCTGCTTTGTGTGATTATTCCAGGAAGAATTAGCTTTATTCTTCCTCTGTACTCCTGGAATACATTAAGTAGACCTCTACCGTACCACGTGTCACCCTAAACTGACAGTGTTGTAGCTTAGGAGACTTTCTTGTCGACTAAAGCTCTACGTTTGGGCAAAGATCGTTAGACTCATTCATGTCTCCTACCCTTAGCACCCTGGTGGAGACTGGCACACAGCAGATGTTCAAGGTTTACTGAACAAGCAGACCATTGGATTTTATTTGATGATTATGACTAGGCTAGAAAACAATGTATTTCAAGCCTATACAGGATCTCTTTCAGGTCTGCTGTCTGAATAAAATATTCATTCTAAGATAGAATTTTTCTACCTTGGTACTATTAACATTTGGGGCTGAATAATTCTTTGTTGGATGGGAAGGATTCTGTGATCTCATTTGAACTACTGGACCACCCCGAGAGTTGAAGGATTGGAGATATAAAGAAGTTAAGAGACTTGCCCAGGGCCACAGAGTTGATATTGTCTTTCTGAATTCCACATTATAAGGAGGGCAACTAGGGGGTTAGTCCAGTGAATGTGGAGAAGGGATGAGCAAGGCCCTTCCAAACCTGTGGCCCCTGTGATAGGGAGGCACAGTTTGTAGTGTAAACTCTAACTCACTGAACATCCACTAGGAATTGTAATTTGACTTCACAATACCCTTACAAGGTAGCAACTATTATCTCTACAGACAGGTTAAGTGACTTGTCCAAGGTCATCCAACCAGTAAGTTCTAGAGCTAGTATTTGGCCCTATCTACTGACTTATCATCCCATAGCATTTGCACAGCCTGCTATGGAACAAAAATAACGGTACACCTGAGGGGTTGGGGTTGTTTCAGCATAATTCTCACAGTATTGCTAAGGCAAAAGCAAACACGTTTACATCTTGATCAGAGCAAGAATTTGGAAAAGTGTTCCTTCCACTTGTTTATTCCCAATATTCAAGTGCGAAACTCAGTTCTTTCCACTGGATCTCGAGAACGTAAGCATTCTAGTTTCCTCCTCTCTCTCTTCTTGAGTAGGGCAGGGACAGTGGTCCTACTCTGACAAACCATTCAATGTAATATATAACAATGGCTCCATTTACTGAGCCCCTACTATGTGCCAGGCTCTGTGTTGGGTGCTTTAATAAACCTTCTTTCATTTTTGTTTGGAAAAATCCTGAAAGGTAGTTGATATTAGCATCCTCATTATTACAGAGGAAGAAATCAAGCCTCAGAAAGGATCAAGACTTGCCCAAGTTACACAACAGGGCTAGGATTTGAAGCCAAGTCAGTCTGACTCAAAGCCCACGCTCTTTCCACCACACCAACCTGCCTGCTGGTTTCATCAGGAAGCGAGTGGTCTCAACATGGCAGCTGGATTACCTGATCTGAGTCTAGCCTCTTCATTTCCCCCTTTAGTGTCTCCATTCCATGGATTGCTAGGTATCTCTTCACTTTGTTGGCATGTTTTTTGCTCTGTAAGAACCCAGGAAAAAGATCAAAGATACCCAAATGCCATTTCATACCTAAGGCACTCAAAAATATCTACCAGATTTTCAGTGGTTCATCCTCACAGAAACTTTCAGGAGGAGAGGGTAGGGGAAAAACCTGGTTTATTGAATTCCTACTTTGTATAAGGTACTTAGATGCTGTCCAATCTAATCATAAAAATTTATGAGAAAATTATCATTGTCTCAATCTTATAGATGAGGAAACTGAGGCTGAAGAAAATGAGGTTTCTTGACCAAGATGAGTAGCAGAGTTGTGATTCAACTACAAGTTTATTTAAAGCCAAAGCATAGACTTTCTACTACACTGAGCTGTAAGGGAACATATAAGTACAATGATCTTGATTTGGATGGAGAAATGACACTCAGAAAAATTAAGTAAATCAGTCAAGTTAAGACAATCAGTCAAATTAAGACTCAGTCAAAAATTAAGCCAACATGCATGGAGGCAACATCTGGGTGGCTAAGAAGGAATTCACTGTGCAAGAGAGAGAGAAGAGGGGGCTTGGCATTGGGTCTAGAAAGTACTAAGGTACAAGGGCATACCTGATAGTGTGCCAGCTTCTGGGACTCAGAAATGAGCAAGGCGCAGCAAACCTTACACTGGGTGTTGGTGAAGAGACACTGGTTCTTCTGGATCATGTGTTCCACTACAGAGAGAAAAATAGAAGCTCTGTGAGTGAAAACCTGCCTCAACAGCANGTACTAAGGTACAAGGGCATACCTGATAGTGTGCCAGCTTCTGGGACTCAGAAATGAGCAAGGCGCAGCAAACCTTACACTGGGTGTTGGTGAAGAGACACTGGTTCTTCTGGATCATGTGTTCCACTACAGAGAGAAAAATAGAAGCACTGTGAGTGAAAACCTGCCTCAACAGCACGGCCTTTGAAGGCTGCCTCAAATGCAGGCACTGGATAATGGAATGCCGCCTTAACAGCACGGTTTTTGACCGCTGCTTCAAATGCAGGCACTGGATAATGGAATGCCGCACTACTAAATCTGCCACCCCTCCCCTAAGGGCTTTCATGACTCAGGCTATATTCTTGTGCCACCAAACCGATAACTTACTTTATAATTTTATGTAGGCTAACTTTCTTAACTAAATTCTTTTAAAAAGGAGTCTTTAAATTACAAACTTAAGTAAAAACCAATAAAAATGAATACATTAAAAAAGAAACAATTCTAGCTAGATACTGGTGTGAGAAGCTTGCAGAGCTTCCTAAAAGGAACATTAAGAGAGTGGCAACTGGGAGGAGAGGTGTTAAGACATGGTAGCAACCAACTGAGACGTCTTCTCAGATAGAAGTGGAAGGACTGAAAGACTTGAAAAGGAAATAATTCTCTTACTGTTCTTGATCTGATTTTGAAATATCTAAAATTACTCAGTATGTCATGTAAGTTCCACACTGTAGGAAACCACAGTATTAACCTGTACTTAATTGTTGCACCTGGAAACCAAGACCTTACTTTTTGAGGAGGGAGTAAAATCTCACTCCAGACATTTCTATCATCATGACATTGATAATCTGAGGCAGGGATAAGTCTAGAAAACCATGATGAGATGGCAAATCCATGTTTTTTATCTTCTACTCTGGATCAAAAAGTGGACAAGATTTCTTGGAGGGAACTTTTGGGTGGGGAAGTTTTAAGGTTCTTCTCCCACAAGAACTAAAGCTTATTTATAACAGCCCTTTTGGGAAGAAGGGGTGCTGCCTGGCTATATTTCTGCTCCTTGGAGTCCCTTGTTTATTTCCCCATTTTTCTCCTACAGTGTTTGGTAAATTTTTCTGAAAGACTTTGGCTGCCTCAGCCATCCTCAGAGAAACAAAAGGAAGTGGACGTGTGAATAGGTCCGGGCCAGAGCTTTTTAATTTTTATTTATTTGTCTTTGGCTGTGCTGGGTCCTCGCTGCTCCGTGCAGGCTTTCTCTAGTCGCAGCAAGCAGGGGCTACTTGTTGCAGCATGAAGGCTTATTGCGGTGGCTTCTCTTGTTGGAGGGCACAGGCTCCAGGGTGCATGGGCTTCAGCAGCTGCGGCACATGGGCTGAGCAGTGGCTCCCAGACTCTAGAGCACCGGCTCAACAGTTGTGGCACATGGGCTCGGTTGCTGCATGGCATGTGGGATCTTCCTAGATCAGGGATTGAACCCGTGTCTCCTGCACTGGCAGGTGGATTCTTTACCACTGAGCCACCAGGGAAGCCCCTGAGAGCTTTTTAAAGGGAGGGTGAGAGGCTCCTCAGAATGCAAAGCCCACAAGGGGAAAATGTTACCCAGGGTCCAGTCATCCACTCCTTGCCTGGAGATGTTGGATTATTTTATTAAAGGAGATGGGGTTCCCTCTCAAGAATATTCAGAATCTGATTCCCAGAGACTAAACAGGGTAAGGATCATGTCATTTATGACTTTGAATCCCCCAAATGTAATAAAATGCGTGACCCAGAATGGTCATCATTAAAAAGTCTACAAATAACACATGCTGAAGAGGGTGTGGAGAAAAGGGGACTCACTTACAGTACTGGTGGGAACATAAATTGGTACAGTCACTACGGAAAACATCATGGAGGTTCCTTAAAAAACTGAAAAAATAGAGCTGCCATATGATCCAGCAATCGCACTCCTGGGTATATATCGAGACAAAACTATAATTCAAAAAGATACATGTACCTCCATGTTTGTAGTAGCACTGTTCACAATAGCCAAGACATGGAAACAATCTAAATGTCCATTAATAGATGAATGGATAAATAAGATGTGATACCTATACACAATATTCAGTTCAGTTCAGTCGCTCAGT
The DNA here is from genome assembly GCA_006410675.1 of Oreotragus oreotragus. Taxonomy (NCBI): domain Eukaryota; kingdom Metazoa; phylum Chordata; class Mammalia; order Artiodactyla; family Bovidae; genus Oreotragus; species Oreotragus oreotragus. The sequence continues at coordinate 54,150 of SJYX01006101.1, read as the reverse complement.
CGTGTCTGAATCTTTGTGACCCCATGAATTGCACCACGCCAGGCTTCCCTGTCCATCACCAACTCCCAGAGTTCACTCAGACTCACATCCATCGAGTCAGTGATGCCATCCAGCCATCTCATCCTCGGTTGTCCCCTTCTCCTCCTGCCCCAATCCCTCCCAGCATCAGAGTCTTTTCTAATGAGTCAACTCTTCGCATGAGGTGGCCAAAGTACTGGAGTTTCAGATTCAGCATCATTCCTTTCAAAGAAATCCCAGGGCTGATCTCCTTCAGAATGGACTGGTTGGATCTCCTTGCAGTCCAAGGGACTCTCAAGAGTCTTCTCCAACACCACAGTTCAAAAGCATCAATTCTTTGGCGCTATTTTTTTTTAATGATTGTGAAAAGAATTATTGAGGACCATTTATACATAAGAGGACGATTTATACATAAGAAGTTTTCATATAAGACATTAGGAATGACTTTTTTCCTTTAATCTTCCAGAATTTTAGATGATGGTTATATTGATTTATAATAATTTTAAAAACATAAGTAGAGCAAGGGACACATCTGATGGGAATGCTAGCTAGGAAAGCTGTGCAGCAGCTGCTCTTTTAGAATTCCCAGCCATTGTTGCACTGGAACCAGCCCCAGTTGCCTGGAAATGGAGGCCGCATTTGGGTTCCCCAGGGTTTTCTTGTAGCTGCTTCCTCCCCCTCAAAAGGGGGGAAACACCCGGGTGGCTAAGCAAACAATGCAATGTGTATCACCACCAGACCTGACTGGGAGGCCTCCTGAAGGCCTGAGACTTCAGAATGAGGGGGGCTGAATTTGCAGGGGGGGTTTAGAGCAAGAAACCATTTAAAAGAAACAGGAAATGAGCCCCTCAAACCCAAACCATGTGGGAAGACAGGCCACATCATTTAAACAAACCAACAATACAAGTCTGTATGAATGCCCTGCTACTCCCGCATTCCTGAAAATCATTTGCAGTCCAGTAGGGAAAATCTATTTATTTAGCAAACATTTCTTAAACACCTCTGTGGGTCAGGCACTGAGATCATCTTAAGGTTTCAACTTAAATGTCTTGGCCCTCCGGGGACATACATTCTATGGAAAGAGACATGCAAATAACTCATCAATCTGGAAGTAGGATAGATTTAATATAAGAGGCAATACATACCTCTGTGTTAATTAACAGAAAAGGCACCTGAAAGGGTGCACTAGATTTGGGAAATGCAGAAAAAATTCCCAGGCTAAGGAATGAGAGATAGAGGTAGGAATGAAGTGCAGATGTAAGATGGTATGGACTGAATAAAGCCTTGTCTCTCCGGAAACTTAGCCAACAGGAAAAGAGAAAAACAGGATAGTAGCTTAAATTGAAATTCAAGATCAAGGGAGTGTAATTTCCCAGATGGGAGAGGCCTAAACATGTTTAGAGATTGAAAGGAAGAATTCCACGTAGAGGAAGAAATTGAAGTTACAAGATAGACAGGGGAGATGGGAGGTGAGGGCATTTGGTATATATTTCACTACTACTATCTCTTCCTCTTGGAATCTTTACCACATCAACAACAAATTGTCAAACATTCCTCCCTGTTTAAAGAACTCCTATTTTTTTAGCTCTTCTTGCCTGTTTTCAACAGGACATTAGACCTAAGATTCTATCTTATGTAAATCCAGCAATTTTAAAATAATAATGATCTTTCACAATTTATAGATTTTGTCTACTCTAAACGGCATCAGATTTATAGTTATCTGATACTTCCCTTTGCCTTCTCTTCCTCCAGATCTTATCTAAACATGACCTCAGTGTTTCAGGGGCCAAGAAACAAAGATGCCCTGCAAAATCACTGCGTTGAGAGAAACCCATTGATCATGGGTTAGAAGAAGAAAAAAGGACAGCAGTTATCTTAGGGAATATTACATTTTTCTTTTCTTTTTGAAGTGCTTTAGTTTTGAGTTACATTTCCTTTTAATCTTTTATTTATTCTTTTAAAACCCATTGGTTTATTATAGCTATACACAAACATGAGTAATATAAAAAGAAGGAAAAAAATTAGTTGATAGAAATAATATTTTTTATATTAATTAGCTACCTGTCTTTTTCTTCAGTTAGTCTCACTCATGCTAATTTCCTAAAAATAGATCTTTGAGTAGAAAAGACAATAATGAAATGAAACAATCCTTTGCCAGGAATTTTTCAATTTTTCTTTTCAAATATGAAACTTTCTACTGAATTCTAGTGGGCAAAGGAAATTATAGGATGCAGGGTCTAAGAAACTTAAATAGCAAATCTCCATCTTTTAGAGATAGTGGTAGTCTAAAAACCAACACTTCTTGTTGCTGTGAGCAGTAGATACCCCTTTAGTGCTAGCATGTAAGGTATTTATTATTTCACTTTCACTCAAAACCAGCACCCAAACTAGCACTGATAAACCAAGGGGCCAGGAAGTCTGATGTGGAAGCAGAGCTGCCGAAAATACCAATCTGTCTTTATTTATACCATAAATAAGGGTAAATGGAAAATAGATATTTTCCTTTTAATCACATTATTGCTTTAGTCATCTCTTATTAGATTGATCTTCAGTTGAGAGTCTCTTAATAATTTAGCCAAATTTTCTCTACCCAGCTTCCTCTTCCATCATTTAGCAAGAAATTGTCAGTAAACAAATGTATAGTGTCAGAGAGGGACAGGAAGAGGACAGTGTTTTTACAGAAACTCTGCAGGGAGTTATTTTGCAAAGCAAGAATGACCTCATTAGGTGAATAACCATCCCATTGTTTACTATTTTGTAAAACTGATTCCTTTATATTTGGTTGTTTGTTTTTTTTTAAAAACAAAACATTCCTAAATAGAAGAAGTCTACCAGAGTAACCTTCAGCTTTGCCATTTCTAAAAACATAAAATCCAAAATGTAAATTATCACAATAGTATAGTATAAAAGGTTTGGTCAAAAATACTCAAATTACTTGTAAGAAAAAAAATGGAAATATTTCTCTATTCATCAAATTTCACATATTTACAAAAGTTCACTTCTTGACCTTTTTCAATTCTCAAATTTTGCAAGTTTGTTTATTTTTTGGATTGTTAAGGTCTCCAGGTATATGAAGAACACATTATGTTATTATTTAAGGATTAAAAGAAGTTTTAGGAGACCATTATCTAGAGCAAACTTAAGGAAAAGAGCTCTTTGTATACCAATATGTATCAATGCAGTCTATCAAATGCAGTGAAAATCATTTAGACAGGTATCAGGATTCCCACCAGAGAAGGCAATGGCACCCACTCCAGTACTCTTGCCTGGAAAATCCCACGGACGGAGGAGCCTGGTAGGCTGCAGTCCATGGGGTCGCGAACAGTTAGACATGACTGAGCGACTTCACGTTCACTTTTCACTTTCATACATTGGAGAAGGAAATGGCAACCCACTCCAGTGTTCTTGCCTGGAGAATCCCAGGGACAGGGGAGCCTGGTGGGCTGCCATCTCTGGGGTCGCACAGAGTCGGACACAACTGAAATGACTTAGCAGCAGGATTCTCACTGGCAAATAAATATATAATTATGAGTACACTGCAGAATGCTAAGTGATTAATCATTCCCAAATAAATGATATTTCATGGAGTTGAATACATAAGGCTTCTAGGAGGCTTCTAAGAAACATTTACTAAACATCTATTTTGTACAAGGCACTGCACTAGATACCACATAGGATTCAAAGAAAAAGAAGACACAAATTGATTGTGTTTTCTAATTATTCTTTCACCCAGAGCCTGAGTTTTTTGTTTTTTTTTTTAAGGTGGGCAAAAGAACAAAAAGACTTCCTTTTCGGAAAAAGGAAAAAGAAAGAAGCTAGTAGGGATGCATCTACTTTGCCAAGTGTCATGTCAACAAAAGCATTACTTTTGAATAGCTTGATGATCAAGGACTTTTCAAGAGATAAAAACAAAACTTGAAAAGATTGAATGGTTGTTCCTACTGGGCAATCCAGGCATATTATAATCCAAAGGAAGGAATGATGAGAAGTTTACCTGTCAAGATAGTGACATCTTTAAGCCCCTGACACTGAGTAAAAATATAAACAGTAATTCAATTCCATTTGGTTCTGCTTATCTTAGAATTCTACTCCAAAGCTATTCTGAGAAACTGAAAGGTAACCATCCATTGGTAGTTTTGTAAACTCACCAAGGAAAGAAACCACACCCTGGGATCCTTTTGGTGCCACTGGATTAACAAGAATCTTTAGGTTAGGGCTCCACTTTGTTGCCTGAATTTTGAGTTGAAATGATATTGAGACTTGGGTTTCCCTGAGTTAAACTCTAGTAGACTTGGAGCCTGGGAACTCTAATTATAGTAGTTTTTATTGAAGTACAAATAAGGTGGAGTTTTTTAACTTCCAGTAGTTAAGTGTTAATTCACGTCTAGAACATGGAAGCCCTCTCTAAAGAAAAAAACCCCACATGGCTCAGAAAAGGCATTTTACTCTATTAAAGTGCTCAGCTCACCTGTTCCATTGAGGACAAATCGACATTATAAAGTCAACAGGATTGACAGTAAGGACTATTTATTTTGAATGAACAGAACAGAAGGCAGGAATCAGTTATTTTACCATCTGGAAGTAACTTCTGGCTTAGAGCAGGGATCGGTGCCCTGAAGTCCCTGGGCCAAATCCAGCTTCCCACCTGCTTTTGTAAATAAAGTTTTATTGGAACTCAGCCACACTCATTCATTTAGGTACTATCTCTGCTTTTGGGCTATGATGAGTAGTTACAACAGAGACCATATGCTTCAAAAAGTCAAAATATTTACTGTCTGGTCCTTTGCAGAAAAGATTTGCTGACCCTGGTCTAAAGGAGTGTGAAAGCTTATGTCTATCTCAAATATTACATAAACAATTATACAATATTTTAAACCCTTGGCTCAAAGAGTATCTGTACCATTACCTAAAAGAAGAAGAGCAGTGTAAAATTTAGTCCTATAAACAGTTCTTTCTTAAACTTTTTCATTGTCTATTCATGTCAGCTGTAGTAAAAACTGGTAACTCCTTTTCTAATACACTCCCCAAACTCCTCCAAACCCTTAAAAAGCATGGTTAGCCTTCCCATACCACTCTAGAATTTGAGGAGCTTGATCCACTACTTTATATACCTGTTTTGGTCAAAGTGGTTTCTTCCCACTCTGTGTTCAGCTCTATTTTCAACATTTATCCTTCTGTATGAGGTTTTTCCCTCTGAACAATAGATAATATCTCAGCCCACTTAGCTATTATTTCTATCCTTGGATTCCTTTCGTATATTTGGGTTTGGTTTTTTCCCAGTGTGTCTCTGAAAATATGCATTTCTATATTTATTCTGCACATGACTGTTTCAGTGTGCTTCATTTTACTTCCTTCCTTAATAAACTATTTTGTTAACAGTGTTTATTTTTTCCTCCCATCCTTTATCCTGTTGTGGTTATTTTTAAGGTGCTACTGATTCCCTGACACCCAAACTGCAAGGTAGAGTATGTCAGATCTTCTTCTCACCAGGCTTGGCAAAAGACCACATGAATCTTTGCTTTTCTTAAGATATTCTCCCTGAAAATCTGCCTTCTTATGAAAGGTCCTTTCTTACTAGATTCAAATTACACGTTTTACTGAACATCCAATTAGATTATTTTTTCTTATATTTTTGGGGAAATATTTATGATATCTTTTGTTACACCAAAAAAAAAAAAAATCCAAGGGCTATAAAAGAGCAACAAACCCACCTTATACTAACCCACTTAAGTTACATGTTATCATGTGAAATTATATGCAAACTGAAATGAAACAACCATCTTTAAGATGGAAAATATTGGCCAGACAATGTTTATTTCATGTGCATTCACAAACAGCTGAACAATTATGACAAGAGAATGCTTATTATTTGATGTCAACCTGTTCCAAGGTTATCATCACTAATGACAGATCACAAGGTTCCATAATCAAAGCTGCACTTTTCAATATTTTTATTCTGATTTAAATAAAAGCACCAGGCATTTGTAGTTATACTGATGGCAAGTTGGAAGGAATATCTACTAGGGAGACAAGTACTATGCTGAAATTAAAAAGGTGAAATGAACAATGATAAATATAAAATTCTACCTTTTAAGTTTTACATAATCAATTGTTTAGTATCCTATTAGGGATTTATGTTATTGGAGAAGGAAATGGCAACCCACTCCAGTATTCTTGCCTGGAGAATCCCAGGGATGGGGGAGCCTGGTGGGCTGCCGTCTATAGGGCTGCACAGAGTCAGACACGACTGAAGCGACTTAGCAGCAGCAGCAGCAGGAATTTGTGTTGGTGCAGTAACTCATGCCAACATGTGTCACAACAATGCAGCTCTTTAAGCCAACTTTTTAATATGGCTTATTTTAAAAATTTAAAAAATGAATCTTTGTGTTCACAATATTCTGAGATTCCTAATAATATTAGTTGTATTCTGTGATAGAGCAATTCACAAGTGTTCTTCTCTTTCTCTCTCTCTCTCTCTTTGCTTCTTCTGTCTCTCTTTCTGGACAAGTGGAAGAAATGCATTTTTCTATCCTTTGGAGTTCAGTCCTGGGCACATGATTTGCTTTGGCAAAAGAAAAAAAAATAGTAAGCAGAAATAAAATATGTCCCTATGTCCTTTACTTAAGCCAAGAGGGCAAGCCTCAGACAGAAGATCTAGTATGACTTTTGTCAAATGTTCATTTCCTTCTGCCACCATGACCAGCCACCTGCGCGTAGCGGTTGACCTATCTGACTGGGTGCCGGGGCAAAGATGACAGTGGCAACATGGAGCTCCCAGCCAATCCAAAATGGCCACGTGGAATGAGCCACTGAGATTTCAGCATGCTGCTAAGTCACTTCAGTCGTGTCCGACTCTGTGCCACCCCATAGACGGCAGCCCACGAGGCTCCCCCGTCCCTGGGATTCTCCAGGCAAGAACACTGGAGTGGGTTGCCATTGCCTTCTCCAATGCATGAAAGTGAAAAATGAAAGTGAAGTCGCTCAGTCGTGTCCGACCCTCAGCATAGTTGGTTAATAATCGCATCATAGCCTATTTTCTATTAGCCTGGTTGAGACCACTTCTGGAATATTATGTTCCGATGCTTTAAATCCAGAGGCTGATGACAAAAATGATAAAGAAAAAAGCCTCTCTTGTGGAAGAAAAATTGGCTTATTGAAAAACACTCCAAAAAAGCAAATATAAGTGAAATTTTGAGTTTATTCAGTGGAGTAGGCTTGTAACAAAAAAAGGCTCTCCAAAAAAGGAAAGGACTGGCTTATCAAATGGAGATAACGGTGCTAAACAAGAGAAGTGCTGGAAGAATAACTAAATGGCTGGAGACCTATAGAAAAAACAGAAGGCTTTAGTTTAGAGATAAATTCTAAAGCTCCTAGATTTTCTGAGGTTATAAAACTGAAACAGATCTAACAGTACTCGTCACATTTCCAAGAGTGAAAAACTCATTCCCTACAGCCTTATAATATATTGGATGGAAATAAGTACACATATGATTAATTCTTCTTAATAATCATTGCCAATGGCTCTCTCAGTGGCTTTCAGAAACCTTGCCTTTCCCACATTAAGAAAAGTCCCCAAATGATAGCTTTTAAGCACTGGGTGGTTTCTACTGATTTATAGCTCCCTATTGAGAGAGAGTTTTACAAAGATTTCTATCACCTCGATGGTTTTAGGAATGATAGCTTTGGTTTTACCCCTGACAGATCCTATAATTTGAAATTAAATACTATACTTATTTGCTAAAGTCTCTTAGGTAACGAAGTTTCTTATTTCGAAGGTTAGTAATAGTCTTAGAAAAAACTTGCTTGCCTCCTGATAAGGAAGCCTAGGAAATGCCCCCACACAGACCTTGAAACATCCTCCTGGTTTTCAAAATGAAAATTCTTGTGCTGATAGAAGATCAACCTACCTCCTCCGGTGCATTTCAGGAAGATGAACAATCCCAGCTTCTTTCCATCCTCTAACATTTTGATAGCAAAAAAGGTTTGGAAGACTGCATGATTTCTAGATCACAATTTGTGTTACTAATATTAAGTGTATCGAAAGCATTAAGACAGAAATATTTAATATTTTGCTAAATCTGTCACCTGCATTGGCATAATTCCATTTACAATATCCTATTCACTTTTGGTATTTCACAGGGCTCCATAACTACTAAAACAATAAAAGAAAAATACTGTGAAATTATAATAGAAGACTAAAATCTTTGTACTCTTTGCTATATGCTGGTGTCATCTTTAAGATAAACTGTCCAAACTCTATATCTCAATTTCCTCTACATATGAAAATATCTCATGTCAAAGACTGACAATCTTTTCTTCTAGCAAGCAAAAGCCCCACAAGAAGTCAAGTGGATGATATGTCTATTTAAGGAAGCAAGCAGAGATAGATCTTGGATATGGCCAGATTGACAAAGGTCATCACCAAAGCAATACAGGCCAATGGTTAAGAACTAGACTATAATCAGATTGACCTGGGTTTGCATCTGTGCTCCCTCATCACCAGCTATGTCAGTTTAGGCAAGTCATTTAACCTCTCTAAATGTCTATAAGGCAGAGATGATAATAAGGCAGTGAATTATACTGTGAGTGAAATAAGACAATACACTAATTATCTCAGTGTCTCTTAGTAACTATATAAATTACTTATTGTATAGCAAGTCACTCCAAGACCTATTGGATTAAAGTTGTTTGGTTTACTCATGATTCTGTGGATTGGCAGTTTGGACTGAGTTCATCAGGGTTTTTGTTTTTTTTCCATAGTGCAATGGCTGGACTCATTCATGCATTTATAATCAGTTGACATCTTGGCTGGGGCTGGCTGGTCTTGGATGGCCTCACTCACATGTCTAGAGATTTAGGTGGGATAATTGGAAAGACAGAATGTCTGGGATGGTCTCTTTGCAAATGCCATCTCCCTCCATATGGTATTGCACCCTAAAGGAGATGAGGCTGGGCTTTTTCACCAGCAGCAGTTTTCCAAGGGGGTAAGGCTAAATGTGTAAGAGCTTTATCAACCCTCTTCTTGCACCGTGTTTACTGATGTCCTATTGGGCAAAACAAGTAATAATAATCAACTTCAGAGTCATTGTAGGTGTCCACTATATAAGTTGTAGATACCAAGATTCATAGCTCATTGGGGGCCATTCCTTTTTTAATGCTGCAATAAATTAGTAAACTACTTTAAGTTAGTAAATGACAGCTATCTTTATCATCATCATCACCATCACTGTATTCACGATGTATGAGTTATTTTTGAAGGAACAAAATTTGAGATTTTAAAGTTCAGCAATTTGGCTGTCAGATAAACAACCCACAAGTGTTTGTTGATCACATACATACATCTGGTTCTTTTCTTGAGGCTGAGGATACAGCAGTTACCAAGGCCCTGCCTTAAGGAACTTAGGCCCACTAAAAGTGGGCAGAAAAGTAAACTTCAGAAAGAATGGTAAATATACAGAACGTTCAGGAAAATGGACAGTATTAGAATATTAGGGCTTTCATACTGAACTTTTGGACCTACTAAGAAATGTCCCCTAGCAAATACTTCTTGAGGAAACTGCTCATCTTAATCAGCCAGGATTAAAGGAGACAGAAGATTAGAAAATAGTACAGTACATGATAAATTGTGTATATTCACTAAGCCCTGGGCACATCAGTGATCCATTTTACTCCTTTAGGGAACTTAATTCCTTTTAGCCTGGAATATGACTTCAACTTTAGTATTAAATAGAGAATCTCATTCTTAGGCTAGATTAGGGTTGGAAAGGAATATCCATGCTCTGGTCTAGAACAATGAAAGGTGATTAGCTCATTAAGCAATGTGATCAGATTCAGTATTCCTTGAAATGTCACCTAAGCAATGTTCTGAAATAGGATTAGAAGTCTACAGCCCTAAAATTCAGCTTGCCTTTAAACCATCACCATGGAGTAAATCAGCAGATTATCTTATTTAGAAGTAATCTGAGAATCTCTAGAAATTATAAGGATATTCAAGGACCAACTTGGCATTTAAAGGGATTAAATCCAGAGATTTAATGAAGAGGCTGTAGCAGTGTGCCAGATATCAGGAGCCCAGGAGGAGAGCAGCAAGAGCCCAGGATTCATTGATTATGTATAGGACTCTGACCAGAAGTGGAGAGTCAAAAATTCCAACAAAAATTTACTATTAATATTAAAATCGAGAAATGTGAAATTAGACATGAAAACGAAGGTCTAGCCTGTACATAAAGGAATGAGTTTGTAAGTTTACTGACACCATGAGCCTTAGACATTTCAGCTAACATTAACTGGGGACCCCGACTTCCCTGGTGGCTCAGAGGTTAAAGCGTCTGCCTCCAATGAGGGAGACCTGGGTTCGATCCCTGGGTCGGGAAGATCCCCCTGGAGAAGGAAATGGCAACCCACTCCAGTATTCTTGCTTGGAGAATCCCATGGACTGAGGAGCTTGGTGGGCTGCAGTCCACGGGGTCACAAAGAGTCGGACATGACTGAGTGACTTTGCTTACTTACTTACTTATTATGTGTCCAGCACATAAGCTTGGTCTAGATTCTAGGAGTATACAGAGGAATAGAATATAAATAGAACAGTCTTCAGGTGGACTGGCCAACCAAAGGAAATGATCAGAAGCAAAAGTTGGGTCAGAAATCAGAATACAGGAAGTGGTTGGTCTCATACCACAAAATGTGTTGTTTTGACATGGGATGGAGTCAGTTCCTCCAGTTAAGACTTCCTTGACCACAGATAGTCATTACTTCTTCCATTCCTACAGTTCTCTGTTCTTACTTTTAATGTGGAATTTATCCTACCCCCTTAAGTCAGGTTTTCCCTAGATAACATGCCCACCTTCTAGCACAAAGTCTGGCAAATAGCAGGCATCTAATATGTGTATTGTAATTATATGCTCCATTAAATAAATAAATAAAAGAGTGAAGCAAACTGCTTTGTTTGAAACCTTTCTTTATGGCTACAGACCTTGCTTCTGGATTAGAAAAGGCTCTGTTCAGAAACAGGTCTGTGTTGGAGTGAAACACACCATGCACTCACCTTACAATGCTCTCTTTCCTTCTCTTCAGCTCATAACTTGATATAACACTGCAAAACTTCATGACTAATTTGATGACTGTGTTTGCACTCAGTTGCTTAGTTGTGTCCGACTCTTTGTGACCCCATGGATTGTATCCCACCAGGCTCCTCTGTATATGGACTTTTCCAAGCAAGAATACTAGAGTGGGTTGCCATTTCCCCCTATGGGAGATCTTCCCAATTCAGGGATCAAACCCATGTCTCCTGTGTCTCCTGCATTGGCAAGTGGATTCTTTACCTCTGCAAAACCTGGGAAGCATTACTTTGATAATTATTCCAATGTAAATAATTTTGATTATTAAGGAACCTATGGGAAATAAGTCTTTTAATTATAGTAAAAGTCCATTTGTTTACCAGATGCTTCTTAAAGACAAAAGTAAAAAAGCATAGCTAAGAGAAAATAAAAGTTAAACATTTTAGGAAAATTAAAACACAGTGAGTCTCATCTTTCTCTGTGAGGGTTTTCATATCCACTTCAAGGATGAGCTTAGATCTCAAGCACATATATACATACACATTGTGTTACTTTAGTCTCATTAACAGGTGCCTTTCAGTTACTTCCTTTTTCTAAATCAAGAAGTACTGAGTCAGTGATTTGGCTGGGGGGGAAATCTCCAAGCAACGACTATTAATAATGAAGACTTACTAAAGTTGGCAAAATCTGTTTCCTCTTTAGAAAACAGAGACAGCAAGCTATCAAAAGTTAGAATCACTCATGGAGACAAAGAGATTAGGGAAAAACTACTTCTAGAAGTCTTGGTTTAGTTAAAATTTGGACCACATATTTTGGGACATGTACCAGAGTTCTTTATGTTGATTATTAACAGAGGCAGTTTCTATTTCAGGGTAAAAGCTAATGGTTTCCCAGGTGGCACTAGGGGTAAAGAACATAAGAGACGTGAGTTCGATCCCTGGGTTGGGAAAAGTCCCTGGAGGAGGGCATGACAACCTACTCCAGTATTCTTGCCTGGAGAATCCTATGTACAGAGGAGCCTGACGAGCTACAATTCATGGGGTCACAAAGAATAAGACATAGACTGAAGTGACTTAGCATGCATGCATGCAAGTATTTCTATTGCCCAAGTATTATGATAACTTCTTGTATATAAGTTATTCTTCAACCCCTCATAACCCTGAAAGTAAAACAGAATGGAGATCTGATATTTCTGACTAAAAGGACATGCTCTTCTCTGCTAATTTACACTGTTACCTACTAAAAAAAAAAAAAAAAAAAAAAAGCACAACCTAAGAGTTTAGAATTCTATTTTATTTGGCAGAATTTCTCAGGACTTCAAGCCGGGATGTAGTCTCTCAAGTATCTCTGAGACTGCTCTGAAGAAGAGGTAAGGGAAGAGGCAGGATATGTAGGAGTTTTGCAACAAAGTTTCAGTAGTTAGAACATCAAAAGATTAAAGAAAAACAGATATCTCAAGGAATTTAGTGTTTTTATATGTATGGGAAGATATAAGAGTCTGGGCTGATTGAAATCACTAGCTATTTAGGGCCAGTATCCTGTTCTTTCCGGTTCTGAGTTCCCTCAGGATACACCGTTGGGTAGCTGTCATGGTTGATGGCTACAACAACCTTTTTTTGCTGATATGGCAGGCAATATTTTTCCTTCATACTATATTAGCTGATATCCCTAATTTCAGGATAAATGTAGTTGAAAAATGGATGGAGTCTCTATTTGGAAGAACTGGGTTCCACAAATTTCTCATTTCCCTTGTCAAGAGAGATTGACAGTTTCCCCAGATGTCCCAGTAATAGGATTCAAAGCTTGGGACTGAATATCAGACAAGCTATTATATATTTCCTCATTCTGTTTATAATTTAAGGGGGTTGGTTCATCTCTGAAAGACAAAGGCATTTAAACTATCTCACTGACAACCCATGCAGATCAACCCACCACATTCACTTGAAACAAGTATGTGCAGGGTCTCAGGGTGACTCAGTTAAGAGCAGTCTCCTTTAAAGCTATTAAGTGTGGTTTCTTTTTCGGTGAAGTCATCCTGTTTAATCCCTCTGGACTGAAAGAGCCTATAAAGCAGTCTCTCTAACAGCTTATCTCAGTCCATTTCTTGGTGGACTAGAGGGCTCAGCTACTTAAGTGTGCTCTTTTCAAGTGAGAAGGAAAAAGAGGTTGGTAGTGAGGAGGGGATAAGTAAGAAAAAGGCTAGCAGTAAAATGCTAGTCACATGGAGAAACCACCCCTTGGACTGCAAAAGGACACAGAAAGAGATTGGGAGCTTGCACAAGGAGGAAGTCTGAAGGGTCCTCACCCACTTCCTCAGCATTCAGTAAATCTTCCCTTGTGGAACCAACTATACAAAAAGGAAAATACAAGAAGGTCTGCATTCAGAGCATGTGTTCCTTTGTTCCACCAAAGGAAAAATGAATAGCTGTAACTTCCTGGTACAGTTTCATCTGTTCATAAAGCATCATAGTGATGCCTTCCTGGGAACCTGCATAAAATAAGAAGGTACATTTTGTATGAAAGATTTCTCCATTGATAAATTTTCTGAATCAGAATCTTTGGGTGGAGTATAACAAAACCAAATATTGCCTATTAATGCATATATGTGAAATCTAGAAAACTGGTACAGATGAACCTATTTGCAAAGCAGGAATAGTGATGTAGATGTAGAGACATGTGGACACAAGATGGGGGAGGGGGGACGCACTGGGAAACTGACATTGACATATAGATACTACCATGTGTAAAATAGATAGCTAGTGGGAAGCTACTGTATAGCACAGGGAGTTCATCTCGGTGCTCTCTGATAACCTAGAGGGGTGGTGGTGGTGGGAAGGGAGCTCAGAAAGGAAGGGAAATATGTATACATACAACTGATTTGTTGTACAGCAAAAATTAACACAATATTACAATGTGATTATACTCCAATAATAAAATTTTTTAAAGAGCCCTTGGGTAAAATTGGGCTTCCCTGATAGCTCAGTTGGTAAAGAATCTACCTGCAATGCAGGAGACCCTGGTTCCATTCCTGGGTCCAGAAGATCTGCTAGTGAAGGAATAAGCTACCCACTCCAGTATTCTGAGGCTTCCCTTGCGGCTTAGCTGATAAAGAATCTGTCTGCAATGTGGGAGACTGGATTTGATCCCTGGGTTGGGAAGATCCCAAAGAGAAGAGAAAGGCTACCCTCTCCAGTATTCTGGCCTGGAGAATTCCATGGACTGTATCGTCCATGGGGTTGCAGAGAGTTAGACACAACTGAGCAACTTTCACTTTGAAAGTTAGGGAATCTGTGGTTTATAAAATTTTCTCTCTCCCACACAGCTCCAGCATGAAAAGATAATCAAAACCATACGAGCTTTCTTCAATCATACTACAAGATGTTAAAAAGATAAAATAGATCTATATATACTCAATGCTAAAGTGAAAAATAAGGTGCAGAATACTATGAAAGGCAGGACATTTATATAGTAAAAAGTTATCTATCTACTTATCTATCCATCTCTTCTGTTCATAAATAGAAAATTTCTGAAGGAACCGTAAACAATAGTTATATCTAGGGATCAAGATACTTGGGATGGGTGAGACAAGGGGAACATTTACTTTATACATTTATAGCCTTTTATACCTTTGTTTGGAGAAGGCAGTGGCAACTCACTCCAGTACTCTTGCCTGGAAAATCCCATGGACAGAGGAGCCTGGTAGGCTGCAGTCCATGGGGTTGCTAAGAGTCAGACAGACTGAGTGACTTCATTTTCATTTTTCACTTTCACGCATTGGAGAAGGAAATGGCAACCCACTCCAGTGTTCTTGCCTGGAGAATCCCAGGGATGGGGGAGCCTGGTGGGCTGCCGTCTATGGGGTCGCACAGAGTCGGACACGACTGAAGCGACTTAGCAGCAGCAGCATACCTTTGTTTACCATAAGCATTCCTTCTTTTTATGCTTTTGTATTTTTAAGAGTTCACAGTCAATTCTGATGCTCAACTGGAATGAAAAAACACTGTAGAGAAATGGTCGTTAGTTTTCATTATTTTAGTAGTCATTAAGTGACTATTTCGGAGACGGTAATGGCACCCCACTCCAATACTCTTGCCTGGAAAATCCCATGGACGGAGGAGCCTGGTGGGCTGCAGTCCATGGGGTCACTAAGAGTCGGACACAACTGAGCGATTTAAACACTTGTCCAATAACTCTGGATTCCCTCAAGCGCATTGCTTTCTGAAGCTTCTTCTAAGTCTTGCTCCAGAAAATCCATGTATTTAAGATAGGAACATCCTTGGTCCTGTCCTTGAAACACCAGTCTTTCAAGACCAGTCTGGAGCTTTGCATCACAAGATCTTCTCAAATCCATTGTACAGACAAGTCCAAGTTTCCGCATACTCTGATGCAGCAGCAGTGTGGCCAAATTCAGGAAGAAGATACTGAGAAATAGAATTTGGTTTACTTGGGTTAATTAATCAGCAAATATCAAAACCATTTGTTGAAGAGGATCCAGCTTGCTCTCTCTAGAGAGATCAGCATGCCCTGTTAGTATCCAGGAAGGAACATAATTTTCAAGAGCAGAACAAACGTGTGCCAGCACTCGAATAGGCTGTCCTTTCCATTCACCTAGAAGCAGGAAGAAAGCCAGGCAAAATTCTTAACCTACCCTAAGTGAAACTTCAGATCTTACTGCTCTCCCTTTTCTAAACCTCTCTCATTCTGTTGCTGAGAAAAATCTGAGCCTCCAGGTCTGTTCCCTGCAGTCCCCAAAATTGACATCAGATGATTCAGGAGCTTGCCTGCAGCACCCACCCATGGATGCCCACCATAAAGCATCTTCAAAACTATTTCTTCAGAATTACTCCTTCTGGCATCAAAATTTTACCTTCTTCCTCCCTTCCCTATCCCAATGTCTAATATCCTGATGTTCTAGTTTTCTGTACCTATAACTGAAGAAAGTGATTCCAAAAAGTCATACCAAGGGTTACATCAGTACTTCTCAACCCCCCAACACACCTGGGAATTAAGACATGAGATATAGTAAGGGAAAGGGGAGACGAGAAGGACTATATCAGAATTTTAAGGAGGATGAAGAGCCCCCATAGTCCTTGAATGACTTCTTTTGAGAGTCACTGGATTAGCTAGATATTAATTTCACAGTTAACTTCTCAGGGCTATTTATGTGTTAATGGAGCAATTCTTTAAACCAAAACTGAATCTCTAATTATGAAGCTACAGATATGTTGCTGGTAGAGAAGATATTTTGGGATAAGGGAGACTTCTTGGGTTTTTCCCGAACATGTCATATTAATGGGTACATATCTCACCTAGCCACTGGGCTTTCTCTCTTACTCAAAACTCGACTAAAGACTTGCTAAAATCTTTTTCAAGAGATTAGCGTGCTGTGCTTAGTCAGTCATGTCCGACTCTTTGTGACCCCTTGGACTATACAGTCCATGGAATTCTCTAGACCAGAATACTGGAGTGGGTAGCCTTTCCCTTCTCCAGAGGGAGGATCTTCCCAACCCAGGAATCAAATCCAGGATTTCAATGCAAGCAAATTCTTTACCATCTGAGCCTTGAAATTCCACTTAGTAGGCTAATTCTGCCAAAGTAAGGCAAGAGAGGAAAACTATGCATACTATCACCTCTTTTCTTTTAATGGTATTGACTCTTGAAACCCAGAGGAATGCTAGCTCCCATGAGCTCCTCTCCACAGACTGATATTTTAAGTATGGAATGCTTGGAACCAACAACCGTCATTTTGCCCTTGTGGACAGGACACGGTTTACCTGACTTAGAATAGGCCTGTTTTTCTGATGGAAATCTTGAAAACCAAAATGGAAAATATAATGAGGATAGCCTCATAAAATAAGGAAATATCCACCAACAAATGTATTTTTAGAGCCCACGGTATCACAAAATACATTGCTTCCATTTTGAATGGTCACTTTACTTTCCCTACAACACTCCCAAATTGCTCATTTCTGGAACGCCTCAGACACTATTGAAAATACTGAGCTCCACTCTCGGTGTTGGTCTACCCATCATCACCTAAACCAGTCTCCAAACTATCACAAAAATTCAAAATGACACCATTATTACAAAAACAAATGCCACTCCTACAAGTGGACTATAAAGGACACCACTAAACAAATGTTTGGGTTTAGCACAATTTGATTGGGATCATGTAGAATGGGACTAACTAATCTTAAGAGTGAAAAGGTAATAGTCTAAAAGCCAAATCAGATTTTTCATGAGATATACCACAGAAAAGCTGAATGTTGATGATTCTGATCATAAAACTTCCAGCCTGACATCAAGAGGGCAGATCTAATGCCCTTTTACCAAGAAAAGCTGTAATAATTTATTAGAAGCCCAAATGTTGACCAAAGCCTCAGAGTGGCATTCCACGGAAATTTTGGCACTCATAAACTGTAACCTTGAGCTGTCTAATAGGGATTTAACAAATACCTTAAAGTACAGATTTCTTTGGCTGCAAAGAACAGAAGCCCATTTGAACCACTTTCACTAAAAGGGGAGGGGGAATTATTATAAGACTATCTTATGGACCCCAGGGGAGGCAGAAAAGGCAGGACTAGGATCAGACACCATGATACTTTCAGGAATTAAGGCAGTGATTTGATTCCCTTTTCTCTCTCTATTTCTGCCTCCTCCTCTTAGTCCCTCCCCACCTCCTCCATTTTCCCTCTCTTTTCTCTTTCTCCCCATGGTTTCTCAGTTCTGCCTTTCTGAGGCTTTGCCTCCATGTTACCTCTCAGCAGAAGCACTTTCTTTGCTTCTCCATGCACCAAAGACCATCTCTCAATCAGCATATTCTGACCAAAAGCTCAACTGCAAATCCTAGGAGACAACCAGATTGCTCCAACATGGGTGAACTCTCTCTTTCTGATTAAGTCAGTGGAAATAGAAAGGGGCAGAGTTTTATAGTATAAATTTGGCCTCAAGCAGGTCTGCATCTTGTTTGGTTTTTTAGTTAATGTTTGTGGACACTGGCGATTAGGATTCATGGGATAAATTGGCTGCATATTGGTAGATTCATTCACTATTTCAAGCTATTGAGTGCTAATTATGTGAGTCTCTAAAGGAATTGCAATCTCAAAAGTGAGTTAATTCACCTGATATTCACCAAGAAAATTAGACTCCAAGGCATTCAAACACACCACTGCTAAACTGGGCATTTTTAGTATCACTTAAATTCCAATGCACATTCAAAATAATAACCACAGTGACGATGCACATGGCCCTATTAAGCTCTACTCTTGAGTTCAGGCCAGAGTGATAGTGAAAGAGCATTAAACATAGAGAGCATCGTGAAGCCTGCTAACTCATTTCCTTTGATGGAGATCAATAAGCTTTTGACCATCAACACACTATCAAAAAGCAGATACTCAACAGACCTGCCACACCTTAGGTTTCATATCCTTTCCCATTAGAACTGCTGAGTGTGGCTTTTATACAAGGCCAGGTCAATCAGATGTAACAGAAGATGTTTCTTGTCTTCTCTAGCACAAATTTCCACTCTAAAAGGAAAACAAGTTCCTATTTTAAAAGATTGATAATAAATCAGGGAAATGTAGCATCCTCTGTGCCAATCATTCTTTTTTTTCCCCTGGTTTATTCTACTTTGCAATTGAAGATATTTAGGGTAATCAATTAGGGATTTTACCTCTAATCAGTTGGGGAGTTTACAAATGGCCTCTCACTCAAGGGAACACTGTTAATACCCAAGAAAAAGATATCTGGTTATGTTTGATTGTAATGTATTTAGTGAATTAAGCACAAATGCCTGGCATGTAACTGGTGGACAATAAATTCAGGTTTCCTTTCTTTTCCTGAGTTGAATCAAATGTGCAAGAGAAAAGAGAGAGGCTGAAGCTTAGAATTTTTTAAATTTCAAGTTTAACTATAATATTTTAATTGTAATTTTCTCCCCATGACCTGGAAGTACTATCACGTTTATCACTGATCTTTTACAATTACCATATGATGCAAACAAATATTATTAACTCCTTCTTTAATGAAAAAAATTAAACATAGCAAAGACAAAGAAGCTTGTTCAAGTTTTTAACAACTCAATAACAGTGGAGAACTCAGAGTCTCTGACTCTGGTTTGTTACCCAAGTTATTGATAAAATGCTTCACTAAGAATCCAATACCAACAAGCCCTGTGTGACTGTAAAATGTTTTTCTTAAAGGACTAGACGTAAATTCTTTATAAAGTAGGTCACCAATATCACACAATAAAAATTAATAGCCAAATTGACTCTATCATATATATTTGTCTGTATATTCATACATGGGCTTCCCTGTTGGCTCAGATGGTGAAGAATCCACCTGCAATGCAGGAGACACAGGAGATGTGGGTTTAATCCCTGGGTTGGGAAGATCTTCTGGAAGAGGGCATGGCAACTCACTCTAATATTCTTGCCTGGAGAATCCCATGGACATAGGAGCCTAACAGGGTACAGTCCATAGGGTCCCAAAGAGTCAGATACAACTGAAGCAACTGAACACACACAGGCATGCATACACATATATACTTATATATACACATATACACTATCTTATGATGTCCCAGAATTGCTTAAGAGAAGTTCTGAAAAATGTGAGATAAACATTTAAATATGAAAAGTAGAAAAGATTCCATCACATATGTGCCATTCATATTGCACTCCCATCTCAAGACTGAAACCCTTTTAATCTACTCTGATGGAATATTTCAGCTTGAGCAGAAATAATGCAGTATTTTAAGAGTTTGAAAGCTAGGAAAGCAAAAAAAAATTATTTTAGATGAAAAATTATTGTAGCTGTTAACTGTGTTCAGGGATCTTTTTGAGAACTTAACAAGTCTTAAATAATAGGCAGGAGGCTAATTTTTACTCTGGTTGGTAACAATTATCCTTGAACACATTCATCACGTGAAGTCTGATGGGACTTCAGCACTGTTATCACATTTCCTGGACGTGCCATTAACCCACACTCCTACCTACTGCCAAAGCCCAAATATGCAAAATGATAAGGCTTTCAGTAAGAACCTTTCCATTCCATTGACTTCCCTCTTCTGTCCTTCCCTTGATGCAGTTTGCCTCAGAGACCTGGGCAGCATTCTCAATCTGTGATGAACTGGCATATACTTCTGTACCTGTATTTGTCAATACAAACTGAGAGGAGAGGAGATTCATGGTTTGCCTTCAGCTGCCCATGAGAATAGCCCTCTGGCCTCTTCCCTACTTATTATATACTTATTACCATGCTTTTTGTTTTCTTTTTTTAAAGTTTGATTAAAAATTAGAAGTTAAAATTCTATTTTATCAAAAATAATGTATGTGTATCAGGTCATAAAAAGGTCAAGTATAATTGTCATCCTGGGATGTTATATCACCATCATTCTGGAAATGCCCTTATTTTTCTTCTGTATTGAGTCCATTTTTCAGAATTCCATGTCTTTTTCTTTGTAGTGTTAGTCCCTCATTTTGATGGAACATGTCTTCCAGTAAATTTCTCAGAAAGGCTACTTGAAAGGTAAATGACATGCATAGCCATTAAATATCTTTGGCGGTTTGATTGTATAAAGAAATTTTAAAGATTGCTCCATTGCTTTCTAGCTTCTGATGTTGCTATTGATGTTGCCGGCCTTCTGGCTGATATTATTCTAATTCACAATTATTTGTGAGGTTTTGTAGCAGGATGGTGGTGGTGGTGGTGGGTTTGTTTGTTTGTTTGCCTTCACTGGAAATTCTAGATTTTTTCTTTAGGTGAAGTTCAGAAATGTAACAGTGATGAGGCTTGGTGTAGGATTTTTTTTACATCCACTGTTCTAGGCACTTGGTAGACTCTTTCAACCTTGAGATTAGTCTTCAGTTCTGGACATTTCTTTTATATTATTTCTTTGACAAGTCCTTCATCTTCATTTTCTCCGTTCTCTGTGAAACTTATTTTGGTTGAGGCTAAATCTCCTAGATGAATTTTCTGTTTATCTTTTCCCTCTCATTTTTCATTTCTTCCTCTGGGAGAGTTCTTTATTTTCCAATTTTTATTTCAAATATTTTTAGTTCTGCTCTCATATTTTTAATTTGCAAACAATTTTCCTTTTTCTTTGTATATTTTACAGTGCAGTTTATTCTTTTATGCATTTAGGAACTTTTTTTATTTAAATTGTCTTCTACTGGGAATAGGCTGCATTGCCTTTTTAAAAAAGTGGTTTTGGGGTTCAATTTCTTATTCCACATGAACAGGATCTGGGTATCCTTCACTCTCTGTTAATATTTAAGAAAGACACCTAAGAATTAATTAAAAGTATTTGGGGTAGCTCATACATTTGGTAGGATTTCATAACTGGTGGGCCTTGCTATAGTATGATTAGGAATGGTTATCAAATATACCAAATGTCAAAGCCTGTAAGCCTTTTTTTCCTAGGCCAGATTTCCTGGAGAATAACCCCTCTATCTCCTGCCTGGCTGCTAGGACTCTGCATATCATGTTGGAACAGGAGATTGGGGGAAGGTCACACTCCTCACAATGTAAATTGGCATAAATCTTCCCAATTTTAATACTGCTTCTCTTGCATATCCTCACATGTGTCTTGTGTTTCCTAACACAAAGCCTTGATCGTTAAACCTCTTTAGTTTTGAGTCTTCTGCCAGAGGAGATAGTCACAGTGGAACTGATTCAAGGAGTATCTGGGCATCTAATACTTCTCTTATAGACCCCAATTTTTAGCTCCTTCCACACCCACTTCCAGAGTAGCTTGTCTCTAATTCCTGAGTCTTTCTCAAATTCGTCAGCACAAATCCTCTTGTTTCCTTTTATCCTACCTCCTGCAGGCACTTAGTTTGGGGACTCCCTTCCTTACTAAGTTATAACACCTTCTAAAGTTTGATGACATTTCTTTGGCCCTTTACATCTCTTTTCTCTGGCAGATGAATTTGAACCTTTGTCTTCTTTCCTGTCATTTTAGTGGAGTTAGAGGAGATAACTGGTGTATTCTACCTGACTACAGCTCCCTCATTCCTCTTTCCACCATGCTTGATTAATTTTTTTGGCCAATATTCTCTCAACACTAGTGTATACTCAGGAAAGTAAGAGATAGATACAAGATATTCTTATCTCTAATGGAACTTTTACCCAAGTTGAAATACAGAACACAGATAGATGAACAAATTCTAAAATAAATTAATACAAACTTTTAGAAATATAATAAAGTGCTAATTCTGTACTATATGATTAACTGAAAGGCACTGATAAAGCTAATTGCTGCAGGCATTGAGAATTAAAAACAATCTTATTGATCTAGAATTCAAGGGGAGGTTTACCAAGTAGAACTTAATGCCACAGAATTTGGAAAGCCACTGAGAATGAAGGAATTCCAAGTGAGAAAAACTGAGAAAGCATGGCAAATGGTGAATGCATTTGGCAAAAACAGGAGTTTACTATAAGAAAACTATAAATAGGTTATCATCAGTTACACATTTTAGCTGAAAAAACATGATAAGAAAAATATGGATAACAATAATAATCCCTGAGACTCCAGGTTATAGTCCTAGCTACACCTTAAACTTGATGTTCAGGGAGGGTAAATCACTATACTGCTTCCCTTCCAAGTTCCTATCCATATACTGTGAATTATACCTATCAAAACTGTTCTTCTTTATGGTGGAACTTCTGGGTCCAACAATTAGCCTCCCCTAAAGGAATTAGCAGTTGAAGGAGCAGATTCTGCAACATATGCTTTCTGAACACTTTGTAGAGAAGAAGCCAAGATGTGCTAGGCTAAACGTTTTTAAAAGGGGGAGAGTGAGTGGGTGCATTACAGCTATCAAGGAAGTGGTCATGAACTTTTAAAAAGAGAAAAGGTGAACGTGGGATAAAAGATTCTCTGGGACAACAAATATGCTGAAGATGGTAGTTGCATAAGAGTTCAGAAAGTAACTTAACAAAGAAGTAATTCACATTATTCAAAAGAGGAGGAAGATGGGAGAGGGAACATTTAAACTGGAACACTGCACTTGTAAGAAACTCAAGTACAATTGATTTATGTTTGCAGAATTGTATATCACTAATTGGTAGCTGGAAAAATTGTAAATATCTGAGTCTTATAAATATATGGCAGGCAAATATCTTCCATGATGAACTAAAATCTTGATAATTAAGCTGAGCACTAACAAATTTTCTCCTTATATTTTTTTCTTTATTCTTCTCCCTCTCTCGCAACTGGTATATCCCCTCTTCCCACCCAGGACTGGTATATCCAGGATCCTTCAATGTTCACAGTTTAATATTCTCTCTTCCATTTTCTTCTTTTTCTTGTTTGTTTTGTTTTGAAAAGTACCGAGAAATCCTTTGTATCAACTCTCTTGACAGTTGTCTAAATGGGTAGATACCTGTCTTTTCTCTGGAAATGCTGAGAGTAACCCAGTGTTTTCCTAGTGACCTTTCAAGGAAGCTGTCTTTTTCAAAGGTAAGAAAGAATCCTAATCTGGGAGGTGATCTAGGGCTATAATCCTCACCAGATTCTTGCTCTAGGAGAAAAGCTCCACTGCTGACAGTAACAGATACAATTTCCTGAAGTGAGGCTCTGTACCATGCAACAGCCAGAGTGACTCCAGGAAAGCCAAACTTGCAGTTACTTCCCTCGCATCCTGAGAACTATTGTGTTTCTAAGTTACATATCTATTCACAGAAAAAGCCAATAGTCTATAATCACTGTCAGTTCCTTTTTCTTATGTGTCGTTATACTGGATACCTTCTGTCTGTCTCTTTCGGTCCTCTCTCCATTTTTCTCCATTCTGCTCTGTCTTGCTCAGCTGGCCTACGAAAACCACGTCATCAAGACTCCCATGACCTCTGGTTTCTTGTTGGGTTTGGCCAAAGAGAGCCTTGGCAGGAGATAAAAGGGTGGGATGAGCATGAGATTAGGGTGTGTATTCCTCTCAGAAGCAGCTTTGGTTGGACATGTCCTTTCAGCTGGCTCATTGTGCCTTTCTAGGTGATCTTCTCCACCCAGCTTTTCTTTCTGGTCAGTAACTGTTCCCTTCCCTCATCTTTTCAGATCTAAGTGTAGGAACACTTCATCCACTGCTACTAGCCTCAAATTGCTGCACTATGTCTTGTGGTTTCCCTATACTCTATCCTCACCCTTAACACGTACCTTTATAAACAGTCTCCTTGTAAATAAACCCTCCTGGAATCATCCACCTGTTTCCTGCTAGGAATTGAAAGAGGCAATCACTCAAGAAATAAGTCATTTTTAAAGAAAGATTTTATTGAAAAAAGTCTATACCTGAAAAGAGGTGAAACTAATTCAGCAAGTGAAGACATTCCAGCTTTGAAGTCATAGCTTGTTTGGTTCAAGTTCCAGACCATCCTTTTATAAACTGTGTGTCCTTGAACAAGGTACTCAAACTTCCACAGCAGTTGTTTAATCTTTAAATGAACATAGCTATAGTATCACAGAATTGACAAAGATTAAATGAAGCAATTTTAAATGAGATTTTAAAGTTTCAGAGACAGCAATTTCTTTATTCTTGATTCTTACTAGCTAATAAAAATAATCATAAAATAATATAATATTTATTAGTTAATAACTCTTCTTCTGAAAGAGGCTACATTCACAAGAGGAACTTGAATTAGATCTTAAGGATCGGGTAGCTGAAATATATGTTGCTAGGCTCAGATAGGACTTACTCAAGATGTGTTTCTTCACACAAGATTATTGCTTTCAGTCTCCCATCAGTGTTCTAACTTCAGACTTCTAAAAGGAAAGTTACCTTGAGATTTTTTGCAGAGAATCAATATTAGAAGTCACTTCATCTGTTGCTAGATATAATAACTACTTTGTTCAGAAATTTTCCTTAGGACAGTCAAATACAGGTAGCATTGCATATACCTGAAACTTCTGTCAAAAGCAAAAGAAGCCTCACCATTCCCCTATCAGGAGCATGAATTAATCGCTTTCTTTAATTAGGAGTCACATTCTAGATGTTTCTATAATTGGAGTGTTAATTGAATGAGCTATTGCAAGGAAAAGTAATTTCTACTTCCTTGAACTTAACTGTGGTGAATCGAATTTTTTTCAGGAAACCAATTATCCTAAGCATTTCCACACAATCTACTTTTGATCCTGTTTGCTCCAATCCTGCAGGAGTTTTAAATGAGAAAGATGCTGACAGTACATGCATAAGGCAGATGTACTTTTTTTGTAGAGTTTACATATATTAATAGGTTTAAATTGATCTATGAACAAAGTCAATTGCCATCTCTTGATTATTTATGTAAATTAAAGGACAACTTAATTTCTACCATATGAGTCTTCTGGCAGCAAAGGTTACTGAAGGTTTCAATCCTTCTCTTTTCAAGGGTTTGGGGAGGAAAGACAACCTACTCTCTGCCAATAGTTAGCTATACTTCATAGAAGGCCGTTATTTTGGATCCTATAATAATCTAATCAAGAAAACCATGGCTCTGATGTAACTTCCCCTACTCAGCTCCAGCACCTCTCCTAGAAAAGACCATAAACAATCTGCAAACAAAAGAAATAAAACTGTATAGAATTTCACCACCAGGCACAGTCCCAAACCAAAACATGCAATTTTAAGGATCCTGACATCGCGACCAAAATAGACAAAGAAGATGTGGTTAGCTTAGTTGACCATGGATTACCAGTATAAAATGGAATCAGGATAAGTTAACCCCTGCACCCAGAATCAAGGAATGAGGTGCTTCAGCAGTCAAGAAAGAGATTGTACTTCTTTACCAATACTGATATGTACATATTTGAAAACAAACATATATATTGAACACTATAATTAGGTTGCTCTTTTCTAGCACCCTTTCAAAAGTGCATCTCCAACATGAGAATTAATAGGAGAAAAAATAAAGTTTTTCATTTATCTCATATATAGCCCTTATCAAGAAAGGTTTTCCACAATAAGGGTAGGTAGGCTGTAAGATTTTTTGCCTGGGTTTCCCAGCTCAAGAAAGACATAGTCTAGTTCTATTTATTCTTGTATTCTACTCTGAGAATAGGTAGAGAGGGAAGACTAGGTCACACCACCAGCATTAACTCGAATCATTATTTCTGCCTCTAACTTCTATTGAGGGGCTGGGGAGAGGGGAGCAAATATCAACTCTGAGTTTAAAGTTCAAGTGAGATCATTCAGTGCAATGAGATAATATATATATATGAATTTTAGAAATTCTAAAGTGCTCTACAAATGAGGGTTAAATGAAAAACTTAGTTATGATGAGTAAAAGCCAATGCAATTATCCATTTTATATAATAAAAATGTTTTGTGTAAAAATGTTAAAATGCAGCTTGTAAACATTTTATTCCTGAATCACTTTCGTGAGAGAAAAAAAGTGTTTATCAACAACTTAAAAAATAAAATTAAGGGTGATAAATCCATGAGGGGTAACTAAGAAATATTGTGCTGTAAGGTTATATACTTTAAAAAAAATAAACATTTTTTATCTGACTGCAAGAGTAGCACATGCTCATTGGAGGAAAATTGGAAGTTATCTTTTTTATTATAACACTTTTTAGTATTATGGTCCCTTTATCCCCTAGTCAGTTCAGTTCAGTCACTCAGTCATGTCCGACTCTTTGCCACCCCATGAATCACAGCACGCCAGGCCTCCCCGTCCATCACCAACTCCCGGAGTTCACTCAGACTCACGTCCATCAAGTCAGTGATGCCACCCAACCATCTCATCCTCTGTCATCCCCTTCTCCTGCCTTAAATCTTTCCCAGCATCAGGGTTTTTTCTAAGGAGTCAGTTCTTCACATCAGGTGGCCAAAGTATTGGAGCTTCAGCATCAGTCATTCCAGTGAATATTCAGGACTGATTTCCTTTAGGATTGACCGGTTTGATCTCCTTGTACTCCAAGGGACTCTCAAGAGTCTTCTCCAACACCATAGTTCACAAGCATCGATTCTTTGGTGCTCAGTTTTCTTTATGGTCCAACTCTCACATCCGTACATGACCACTGGAAAAACCATAGCCTTGGCTAGACGGACCTTTGTTGGCAAAGTAATGTCTCTGCTTTTGAATATGCTGTCTAGATTGGTCATAGCTTTCCTTCCAAGGAGCAAGTGTCTTTTAATTTCATGGCTGCAGTCACCATCTGCAGTGATTTTGGAGCCCAAGAAAATAAAGTCTGTCACTGTTTCCATTGTCTCCACATCTATTTCCCCAGTCAAATGTATGTATATATTACTTCTTATAAATTTTTTTCTCCCTTACCAAAGGTGGAACTATGGACAATCAAACCCTCTTGGTGCTACCTGTCTGTGCCATAAAGTGAGGGTACTGGACTCAGTGGGCCAGGTCTAATCCTCTCTGGTAGTTGTTTTGTTTTCATACTCTGTTTTGACAAAGCAGAGGAAGAAAGAGTTGTGGGAGGCAGAGTTTTAGGTGGCCCTTAAGATTTATAGCCCCAAATAAAAACATATCTTCTCCCAGGTATCCTATCAAATACTAATCCAGGGGCTGCTAAGAAGAAATTTGCAGATGTAATGAAGGTCACAAATTTATGACCCAGCAATTCCCCTTGTAGGTATTTACCTGAAGACAAGATAAAACTAAAAAAGACATCTATATGCAAATGTTTATTGCAACATTGTTTACGATAGCCAAGATATAGAAACAACCCAAGTGTCCATCAATGTATGAATGGATAAAGAAGTATATGTATGTATACATATGCACACACATACACACAGCAAAATATTTCTCAGCCATAAAAAAAGAATGAAATTATATCATTTGTGGCAACATAGATGGCCCTCAAAGGCATTATGCTGAGTGTAATAAATCAGATGAGAAAGACAAATATCATATTGTCTCTTTTAAGGCCTTAAAGATAAAGGCTTTAGATAAAGAGAACAGATTGGTGATTGCCAAAGGTAGGGGGCAGGTGTGGGAGAAATGGTTGAAGGAGGTCAAAATATTGAAAAAAAGTGTGGTGCATTACTGAATAACAACAACAAAAATCCAGTAATCGTTTAAAAAATACTTGCAAGGAATAAGTTGAAAAGGGCTTGTTTTGTATAAATTTCATGAACAGCCTATAATCTTCAAATATATATGGGCATTTTTTATATATACATGGAAATTATCCTTAGTAGCCCTGATCTAATCAGGCGAACCCATAAAAGGGACAGGGTTCTCCCCAAAGAAGGAGATTTGAAGCACTAGAAACCTCTATGAACAAAGACTAGCACCTGGCTGACAGTCAGCAAGTCAACAGGGTCCCATCCTACAGCTGCAAGGCACAGGAGTCAGTCAGCAACCTAAATGAGCTCAGAAGAAAATCCTTCTTCAGAGCCTCCTGAAGAGAGCACAGTCCAGCCAACACCTTGATTCAACCCTCTAAAACGCCAACAGAGAAGCCAGTCATTCTGTGCTTGGACTTCTGACCTACAGAATTGTGAGTTAGTGAGTGGATATTGTTTTTAGCTGTGATGTTTGTGGTGATTTGTTGGATAGCAGTAGAAAATGAAAGTGACGTCTGCAGCTTACTTGGACTAAGGGAAGCGGCTTTCTCTTCTCTACGGCTGCTGCAGTATGCTATTGCATAACTGCACCGCCATTTGTTTATCCATTCAGCTGTTGAGGAACATTCGGTTTGTTTCCAGTTTGGGTCTATTCTGAATAATGATGCTATGAACATTGTGTACAAGCTTTTGAGGACATCTGGTGCTACACAGAAAACATAGAAACATATAGGGAACCATTAACCCAGGGACATTTCAGTTGAACATCTTCTGACCTGTTACTCCCTTTCTCTGAGTTCTGATCCTTGAGAATCAAGCATCCTGAGTCTCATGAAGCCACCAAGTGGCCTGGCTGAGTGCCCCCTGCCTACTTTCTCACCTTCCAGGGGATGCTCCATAATGCCCACTTTGAACTTTACTTTTTGGCAGTCCTATTAAAAAAAAAAAACAACTAAAGATATCTAGAGACCACAGTAACTTACATTCAAACTGCTGCTGCTGCTGCTAAGTCATTTCAGTCATGTCCGACTCTGTGCGACCCCATAGATGGGGGCCCACTGTCTCTGGGATTCTCTAGGCAAGAATACTGGAGTGGGTTGCCATTTTCTTCTCCAGAGCATGAAAGTGAAAAGCGAAAGTGAAGTTGCTGAGTCATGCCCGACTCTTAGCGACCCCATGGACTCAAACTAGTTAGCCTCTAAAAAGGAAACAAATAAACAGAACAGAAACCACCTGATCTCCACATCATGCTCCTCACCATGGATGTTAATTACAGGACAAGTGCGTTCATTGCTGTTAGTAATGCTTTTGAGATTTCCCACCAGTTTTCACGGTATTTGCCCAGCCCCAAAGAAACATCAGAAAAGTATTTCAGAGTCACAAACACAATATTTCTTATTTACTGACAGAAGACGATAACAGTTTTTTTAATACAAAAGTTGAGAAGAACAAGTTTAACCACTTACTGAGAAATTCAGAGTCAAGACTGAAGTAACATTTCAGGTGTTAGGAATTCTCATCAAGTACATTCCACATTAACAGGTAGTCCTTTTCACTTGAAATAAACCTGGAACCAGAGACACTAGAAATGCATTCAATCGCAATGAATACAATACTTACCTTAAACTTTTACTTAAGCAAATTCAAGCTCTTGCTTTAACTTTTCATGGTTTTGTAGGGGGGAGGAATTAAGTTGATCATTTAATTGTATGTGATTTGTGTTTGTGAATGTGAAGAGTCACAGGAGAAAACATGGGAAAGTGGAGGAGATACTGACTGGGGTAACTGCCCTGCTGCTGCTAAGTCGCTTCAGTCATGTCCCACTCTGTGCGACCCCATAGATGGCAGCCCACCAGGCTCCCCGTCCCTGGGATTCTCCAGGCAAGAACACTGGAGTGGGTTGCCATTTCCTCTTCCAATGCATGAAAATAAAAAGTGAAAGTGAAGTCACTCAGTCGTGTCTGACCCTCAGCAACCCCATGGACTGCAGCATTCCAGGCCCCTCCGTCCATGGGATTTGTCAGGCAAGAATACTGGCGTGGGGTGCCACTGCCTTCTCCGAGGTAACTGCCCTGAGATGCCTAATTTCAAATTTATATTCCCTCAAAATCCTCTCTCTGTTGATAAATGTTATCTAGTTTCAAATATAAACAGGCTTTGGCAATGCTAACTTCAAGAATGATCATCAGTCATGTAAGCTAGTGCCTTGAGATAACCAGAATTGAGGAAAGAGAAGTTATTTATAGAAACTGGCACAATGAGATGTACAATTTATTTGAGAATAGAAAGTTCTCCAAACAGATACAACTGGCCTATGCAAGAGTAACATGCTAAAAGAAGTCCTAGAGAAGATAAAATTGTCTGTTTAAAGTTCAGCTAAATCGTTGAACGAGTGGTTTTGACTTAAAACGACATCCGTTTGACCTCCTCCCTGATCCTTGAAATTTTGGCTGACTGTGAGGTCCTCTCTTCTGTCTGAAGTCAACAAGCATGATTCAGTTCAGTTCAGTTGCATTCGACTTTTTGCGACCTCATGGACTGCAGCACACCAGGCCTCCCTGTCCATCACCAACTCCCGGAGTTGAGTTGGGGATGCCATCCAACCATCTCATCCTCTGTGTCCCCTTCTCCTCCTGCCTTCAATCTTTCCCAGCATCAGGGTGTTTTCAAATGAGTCAGCTCTTCACATCAGGTAGCCAAAGTATTGGAGTTTCAGCTTCAACATCAGTCTTTCCAATGAACACCCAGGACTGATCTCCTTTAGGATGGACTGGTTGGATCTCCTTGCAGTCCAAGGGACTCTCAAGAGTCTTCTCCAACACCACAGTTCAGTTCAGTTCAGTTCAGTCGCTCAGTCGTGT